>CAJUYH010010944.1:0-11619 GCA_910591685.1 Galerucella tenella
TGTAGATATGTTTGTATGTGTATGTATACATGCATGTGTAAAAATATTTTTCTCTCTAAATGTTCCCTTTATATATTCTTGATTATTTCAACTCTTTTGTCTTGCTTCGCAACTCACATCTGAATCTTTGGTCCGGTTCAGCAGCAATAAATTCGTCAGTTGGAAAATACGCATGCAGATATGTCTGGATGAAATGTAGAAGATGCAGTGTATACAGGGACAAGAATGCGTCGATGAATACGAAATATACCCACCCGTTCACATATACATGTATATATATATATATATATATATATATATATATAGCATGTATGCATGTTGAGATAATCACATCGAGATGCACACTGAACATCTTGCAGGAATGCCAAAGCAATTCAGAATATTTTCCCGGTGTCATTGACCACGTTTCTCCTGACGAACTATTCTTAAATTATTATATCACACACATGCCGTGTCAATATTTGTTTGTCTTTGGAAACATATCTTTAGAAATTCCTTCACTTACAATGTACAAGAATATTCTGGATTTTATTATTATCTCAAAAAATATATATATATATGGAAAATATGAATAAGTAGATGTGCGCAAAGGGTCTCCGAAATCTTATTATCAATATCACATGTATAACTGAGAATTATGTATTCCCACCGCCGAGAATAAGAAGCAAAATATCTATATGTAATAGGAGTAAGCAACTTCACCCAACCCATTCCTCCAACTCTCGCTTCTCTTCGCGAAATCATAGATCACCATGGTGCGTTGTAGCGACGCACGTTTGATATAGACTACTCATATAATATTCATATGTATACATTATTTAAATGTGCGATATAGGTATAGCAGTGATTGGGCATACGAGTTTGAAGATACATGTTCAAGCAGGAGAAAATGTAACGAAGAACGCCACGATGCATAATTGTGTATCAACACAGTCGGTGTGTGCCAGTGAATTGATAACGACACATGATAAATGTATTGACGTAATGCGATATCAATCTCCTTATTTTCCCATTTTATTTCTACTTACTCCCTCATATTTCGTCCTTCATTGTATATAATATATTTTACATGCACACACCCACTTACACAACAACCACACTCATCATTAGTTGAAAATTCGCGAGAATTTCACTATATACAAAGACAAAACTCTTGTCATTCACTTGAAATACCTCACCTATTCATCTGTTACTGCCGATATAAAGAACTTACAAATTTTCTTCTTTTTTTTGTTTTCCTTTTTTTTTACACAAGCAAAATTTTTCGTGTGTCACTCTTACTTTTATATAAATTCAAATGGTCCGATTCAATCCATCGATTTGTCACAATTTTGATACGCCTGTGATACTTGTTTATATCTTTATGTTGATACCTATTTGATTATTGATGAAAATCCATGGGAAATCAATTGTATACATATACTCATTGAATATTTTATACCAACAAATCCATATAAATAAGCTAAATAATTTGCTGTGGATGTTACGAGATGTTATTCAAGCAGGGGTTATTTCGTGTCGCACAGAAATGTAATAGGTCTCGACAACACAGTGTAGTGTGTGTGTGTGTGTGTGTGTGTGTGTTTATATATAAATGTATATGGGTGCGTGAATGTATGTAAAGCTATCAGATATGGGCGAGGGTGCGGATATTGTGAATAAAACTAAAGCGAAGAATATAATATAGGATAGAAGGAGATGTAGAGAATGAGACTTGTGGCGCCTCAACGTTCGTCAAAATGTAAAAGAGAGAGGGATGGAAAAAAGTGAACGCGCAACTTTACGGGTAAAGACAAGGGACAACAAAAATGCGGGAGTACACATTGAAGAAAGAAAGAAAAAGGTGGTGTGTGGCATGCGGGCCACGTTTTCCTTATTTATCGTTTCCCGATGCTTATGTTTTACTAGGCCGGGACCGTGCCGCGGTACACGATAACGCTATGGCAAGGGTGGAATCACTGAGGGAACCAATAACGTGATGTATTATACATAATGCATGGCCCATCTCCAGCCAGGGCGTGTGCTACCTGCGCGCGTGTGTATATATATAGCTATAATATGTATTGACGGTGTAGATGTATATATGTATACAAAGCTATACTATGTACACATCAGCCATACCATTGCGAAATACCTCTGGCAATATCTCTCTGTCTCTCGCTGTTGCTCTTGTCGTTCTAATGCTCTAATGCAACGCTACCAATGGCGTATAGAGAAGCCCCTCAATAATGGATCGTCGTGAGAGACGAATTGATTTGGAGTGTAGCAATGTTACATACCAGCATAACAGAGGCGTGCGCGCAATAGTCCAGGCGGGTAAATCCATTTGCGATCGAAAGTGCTATTGGATGTTCTTGTTATTTTGGTGGGTGCATTTTGCATACTGATGTAGATATAAGCAAAATACATTATACAGTGTGTAATCATAATTGTTTATAGTGATGCATATGTACTTGGTATAACGTACCTATGCTTGATTGTTTACTTATTTGTTGTTAAAACATATTTTTGGCAAATTCAATTGAGGAGAATTATTGATAGCGTGTGCTTGCGTATGTGTTTATAGAGTTGAATTTTATCTTGGTCCAAGGCTTGATACGAGCAAGCAATGCCATATGAAAGCGAAATTTTCATATATTCTTATAAAAGATAATTAAGTCAGATATTGGACTCTCCATATAGGTATATAAGCAAGCAATCTTTGTGCTTATATGTGCAGACTCATCTGGTCACGTGTATTATTCTGCGATTTGTTTCTCTCTTTTGCTTCCGCTTCTTTCGAATTTCATACGACGACCAGTGAAAACGAATTTTCTTCTCAATTTTTTTCTATTCGCAATCGTATTTTCGTTCGTACAAAATTCATGGGTGCTATCAAGAGATTCAATTAAATTTGCAAGTGTATCAAAACTCGAAATATCTGTACAATTTATTAATCAATGATTTTATCATTGAAAATAACGGTTAAAAGGAAAATCCATTTAAATATTGTAACGAGATGTCTATCGATGGATATCGCTTAGAAAATGAGCTCGTCGTATATGTATAAATTTATTTAAAAGGAAACCACGAGAATTCCCATGAAAGAGAGTATATACGACGATTGGATATGGAAATAATGTTGAAATAGCTTTGCATTCGAAATACTTTAATATAAGAGAGGAGAGAAGCACCATAACTCAAAGTGTTCCCTAAATCATGGTTTCGCTTCACCTCGAGTCGCTGCGATGTTTCAATTTCCTTGAGGCGGCAATCTGATGACCCCGCGCCCGCACCACCAGACAGAGAAAACGAAGGACCGAAAGAAAGCAAGGGAGAAATAAGAGAAAGAGCAAAAAAAAGAGAGACAAAGTAATGTCGACACTTGGGTGAGAGTACAGGATGTTTTTTTTAATTTTTATTTTTTAAAATAAAAGAGGCCCGAGAGATATGAGAACGAAACAGCCAAACGAATGAATGCGGAAGAGATGTGAGAGAATATGAGGATGAGCATGATATATATATATATGTATTTATGTTGGGAGAGAGAGACAGAGATAAAAACGTGGAAAATGCGAGATTGTAAATTTCTCTCTGATGTACA
Source organism: Galerucella tenella (assembly GCA_910591685.1). NCBI lineage: Eukaryota > Metazoa > Arthropoda > Insecta > Coleoptera > Chrysomelidae > Galerucella > Galerucella tenella. Next base: position 3,584 of record CAJUYH010010944.1, read on the forward strand.
AAATACGCGCATGGCGAAGGGTTAAACGATGACGTGACTTGAAAAATATTGCGCCCGTGCTGTTCGCAACTATTCGCATTTATTATTGAACGACGCGTCCCGCAACAAGGAAATGACCTTGCACACACGCAACATGGATCTGCAATTATCAACATTTACATATTCGCGTGGAAGAATTAACTTAATAAATGATATTAGTCGTTGCACCGCCCCAACACAATTTCAAAAAAATTCAGTAATAAATATCACGCGAAGCAATATCAAAGAATATTGAAAGTGTATTTATTAAATTTATATTTGTACTCAATATTCACTATCTATATATATATATATAATAATTTCGGAAGAATTAATCAATGAGGTTGTGTAAAAGTAATTTATAGGTTTATTCACTCATTTGTAATATGTTTTGTTAAATTATTTACGTGAATCAGTTTATCATTTAAAGATACGATCATTAGTATACGAAATGTAAAGGCACTTTTAATTTACGCTATTTACTTTGCAACGAGTAACGTGAGCACTGGGCTCCTAAGCCCAAAGAACGACGACGACGACGACGACGAGAAAGATGAGAGTAGTATGAAAAAGCGTAATTATAGAAGATTGCCCTTTTTTTTATTATTCTTCCGCGTCTTCCTGATGACCATCTCTAAAAAGGTGCGCGCAAGGGGTTCAAGTGAAGGGTAATCCGAAGAGGACACGAAAAAATAAAAAGAAAAAGTCGCTCCTCCAGTAGAGCTGAGAATTTCACGCGTACCGTATTATTGAGAAATACACAACGTTCAAGTACATTCCATTAAGCACAACCTTGATTACTTTTATTCATTCTTGAATATAAATAAATGAAATATCGAAATCGACGTAAACCCTTTACACGAAAAAGAGCGAGACAGAGTTTTAAATAACTTTATGTATATGTATGTACATTGGGGTTGGTTCTGTGTATTCCATCTGTACAACTGTCAGCTAGGAGTGGCATTGAACGAAAAAAAAACAGTAACAAAAAAAAAAAGAAAAATAAATATAACACGTTATTTAATTACGTATCTATTATTGTCATTTTTCTAATGTTATCAACGAGTTTGTACATTTAATTTTCATGTCACTACGTATTGTGTTATATGTCATTTAAAATTGAATTTTCATTTATATTTCCCTATATTTATTAATATTTATTTAGATTTTCTGATGAATATGAATGTCTTCCGGTCAGATAAATATAAATTTAAGTGAATAAATTTTCCACTGAATATTTGAGGAAGTGAGTATAGATAGCGCGCGCTCCTGCTGCTCCTTCGCTTTTACCCTCCGAACGTCGGAATCCGCGCGCGCGACCTCGTTATATCGGTTCGCGTAAATGATCCACATCCCCTTCGATAACGATGCATATTATACCACCACATACCTTTCTCCCTCTATATATATATATATGTACACACCGACTTTGCTTTTACGCTAACTGCCTCTCGCCACGTAATGCGTAATATACACACAAGGGCCAAATCAGTATGCAAAATTAGTGTCGGTTAAATAAAACGGGAAAAAAAATTCGGATAGTCCATTACAAAAATAAACGAAAATATAAATGTGTAAGTTTATAAAAAATAAAAATTAATCGATATTAGTTAAGATTACATTTGAAACAATAACGAATGCAAAGTAATGCTCTAACGTAGAATTTCTAATTACAAACGATTGAAGAATTTACCTTATTCTTTCCATCATAAATAGTTGAAAAGATTGACCACACAAGCCATGTAATGATCTATCGATAAATCATATGGCGACAACAATTTGAAAATTTATTTTTTCACACCACAATGTAGAAGATGAGACCAACTTGATTATCATTTATTTCTCATATTCACCAAAGCCCCATTATCGCATGTAAATAAAAACAAGGTAAGGTCTCCAAATATTTCGTTCTTTTTCCTTTTTTCAGCTTATTGCTATTTCGCATTGCTCCAAGACAGTTTAGATATATATATATATTTCTATTCGTCTTTCTGTTCTTCATTCTCCTTACCGGCCTTTTTTTAACGAGGCCCGGACGATCAGTGTAGACTCTTAAACACTCCGATTAGCCGGCTGTCACGAACAGCCCACCCTTGCACCGCCTCATTCTTTTCTTTAATTCGGTTTCTTTCCTTTTTTTATTCTTTTCTATTCTCGTATCCTTCTTCTTTTCTCCTTCTTTCTTTGCTCACTACTTCTTCTTCTTCTTCTTATATCTGTCTCTTCTGCTGTCGCCATCTTGCTACCCTTTTCTCCTTTTTTGTTCCATTTTTTTTCCATTGGAGTCGACGTAATTAGGGTGGCATCCCTACAGTCGGCACCCGCGAGCTTCCATCCGGCAAGCGTTCTCTACTCATTCTTCTTCTCTCACATCCTCGCTGAATCTCGCGCATTTTAAAACCCCAATCTTTACTATATACATATATAATAGTACGCGGGTTTTAATGGGATTTAGAACTCGGTAATTTGACTATTATCTTTATAATGATATCCCATGAAATTGCCATTGCATCATCCCTCTTCCAACATCTATATCATTTAGCTGAAATAGGTTGTTTTATTTTTTTGTTGTAAAATATTTTCACGTGTAAATATATCAATTATAAATATATCATTTTTTATTTTGTCCATTGGACGAAACTTACACATTCAAGTTGCACTAACTAGTAGGTATATGTATAAGGTAGTGGATGAACGAATAATTGAGAGTTAAAGGGAATGAGTGAGAACGAACGATATATACTTGGTGTGTGCGTATGGAGAGAGTTGGTATAACGTCATACGAGAAAGATCTCAAGAATTAGATTCGCGCGCGTGGTACGGCAAACAATACACGTTGTAGTCAAGCCGTGTCCATGCATAATTCAAATAGTCGTACGAACCATCCGTGAAACCGCGGGACCAAGCGAATTCTCTATTCTTCTATTTTGCTCGCTCGTAGTAAATACATAATCAGAATCTCCTATCATACACTACATACAGACGTGATGTGTGCACATATACATATATATCCTCCGACATCCCGCCGCAGGTTCCCTTGTGCGCGATGCAATCCACCACTCTCTATGTATACAGATATAAAAAAAAACCATCTCATTTTTATTTTGTCTCTGTCTTACACCTGGAAATATTTGCTTTGTCATTGTCGCACAGTTATACCATTCCATTTTTGCATGTCGACGTTCATAAAACGCGTATACAGGATCGTGTGTGTACCGCAATGCGACACTTTGCCACCAAGAGTGCACTTGAAATTTCAACAGAATCCAAATACACCTTTATACACTTTTTCATTCCACCATATATATAATGTTATAAGAGAAAAAAGAAGAATTTCGACACATATAAACGGGATATAAATTTCTCTATTTATTCTTCTGTTTTCCTTTTTTTATGCTATTTTTTTTTTCTTCATGCTGCTCATTGTTACATGTATATAATGTAGATTCTCTTTTTTCTTCATCACCATCACACGCCATCATATTTTTTCTCTCATCCCTCTCTACACATTCTCCTTTCCCTCGTTACTATATATAGAAGGTTATCATCGTGCGCGCGGGTTAATGGCGCAAGAGGCTTCACATATATATTTTATACTCATATATACTCACCTCTCGCGTCACAAGGCTTCTGTGGGTTATCCCTGGAGACTATATATGCGCCAAGAGTATCTGGACTTATGACGGAAACAATTTAGAGGCTTTGGTGTGTATATAGGGAGGTCGGTGTACGCGCGAGGGACTGTTGGAGAAGCGTACAGCCAGACATATATACAAGAGAGGAAAATGTGTCGTGTTTGGTCGTCGTCGACAACGCTATACCGCCCATAGTGCTTCTCTGGATCCCAGCGTGCGGCTATGGTATATATATATAGTGTATATATGTATAGGCGGAGAAACGAGCGAGGATTCGGTCCGAGGTGCGAAGGGAGAGTTAAGCCGCAATAAGTCGAGGGATGAGCGCGAGATGTGGCCGAATCGTACCTCGCATGCTGATATCGTTTCCTACTATACTATATACTATATACTCTTTGCACTCTCGTGTACCGAGACGAAAGAAAAAAAAAGTAAAAAGACGGGTTTGCTTGCGCATACTCGTTCTGTTCTATTCTATATATACATATATATTTGTACGTGTATAGGATGACTGCAGAGCGTAAGGATTCAATGAAAAATTCGTGGAAACTCGTAGCGTTGCATGCAATAGACGAATAGGAATTTGAAGAAAAGAAAATAAAAAAAAAATAGAAAATAATTCAACAAAACATTTTTGAATCGTACTAGAGAAATTGTCCGTGTTCATGTATATATATATATATATATATATATATATATATGTGTGTGTGTGTGTGTGTATATATGGGTCTGGGATCTACACCTTGAAAGATACAACGACAAGAAAGGAGACAAAGTGTCGGAGTGACTTGAGAGTAGAGCAAAAGTCGACGTGACATAAAAAGAATTGCAGACAGAATTGGAAAATGGTGTCTCGTAAAATTCAGAAATTTATTTAAATATATATGACAGGTATTTAATTGTAAACAGAAAGAATTTTTTCTCTATTTACTATTTTTGATTCGTCATATTAAATTGAATGGGTTTAATATATATAATGAAGTATACCATATCGACAATAACTCACGCTACTTGTATATACCTATATATGAAATTACTAGACAACTTGATACAATTCATGTATGGCGAAACGTGACGGCACTCCGAAGCAGTAGCATTTTCTTTGGTTTAGCAGTGGTCTCGTCCTTGCTACATACACTCTCATCTCTCGGACTTTTTGGAGTAGGCGGTATGGGTCGTCACGGAGGAGTGAAGATGGACGTCGCGACGCTACAATAAATTTCAGGGTTACTCCCGCACCGACGAAAAATGTGTCGTAGCTATATTCCTCTGTATCTCTCTTTTCTCTTCATACACGTAAAATACAAACAAACAACAACAATGTATATACTTCAATTTTGTACTCTCCCGTCGCGTCGTTTCATATCCAACGAAATGTCATCTCTTATGCATATATTGCTGTACATGCATGTTATATAATGAATTGATGATATATTAATTTATTGATATTTGATTATACTCATTTCATACTTAACCTTGTCTGCAAAGGTATTTTAAAGTATCTTCACACATTTTAATAGACAAAATTAAGAACATCAATATTTTGCCTATATTCGTTAGAATGAAATTCAAAATATTTTTATTTTTACTACACTTGAAATATTTTCTTAGTTTAATTATAGTTATTACCTCTTATTTTCATTTAATTATTAACCAGGAGAAAGCTAAGTATCTCACGCAAGGGTTAAAGCTCGCCTGTTCTCCTGTCTGTCTCTCTCTCTCTCTCTCTCCCTCTCTCGCTCTCACCCTCTTTCACATCTTCTCTGGCGTCCCTTTGCTCTTTGTATGTATATCTCGTCGTTTCTATTTTTTATTTTCTACAGAAACAGAAGTAGACTAATTTCGCGGCTCTCGCGCAAACTTCACAGTGATGTACTTGCCCCCAGAGTGCCGCCTCCATATTATAAAAACATATATATATATATATGTATATGTTTCTGACGGTATTCGTTCGCCGTCATGTATATACACTCGTTTTCGCGTAAGACTTATCTATAGCGCGCGCGTTAGCTTGCTATATGAAAATAGATATGAAAAAGAAAAAAATGAAAAAATGGTGGAATACTTGGGAAAATTATGGGAAATGAAGGAGGTGTGTGGTGCGGAAGATGAAGCGTCAGAGCGAGCGGGAAGGAGAGAAAGCCAAGCGGCAGGCCTCGCCATTATGAAACAAATTAAAAAGTAATTAAAACAACCAGCAACCCTACTCAAGCTTAAACTCGGGCGGCCACGCTCACGCTTCTTTCTATGTCTATATATATATATAAAACATTTAGAGTTTATCCTTTCATTTTTCTCATATAAGACTTTTCTGTGCGCACACTTGACGCATGAACACCGTAAAACAACCTCAATATAATTTCAATTCTAGACATAGCACGTCTCTTAATAATGGTATATCCATATATGAAAAAAATATATATATAAATAAACCGAGAAATAAAAGAAAAGATGAAGATAAAAAAATTTTTTGATTCGCGATTTATTTCAGAAAACAGCTTATCATTCCATATGTCCCCAATTCTTTTATTTATTAAATATATATAAATATATATTTAAAATATAATTCCGGGTTTCTCAGAAATATACTCAATTCATGTTTAGCTAACGCAAAGATCTGGAAAAATAGTGTGTGCTTTGACAAAAACATCTGTGTAAACCGATAACGGTGCAGGTGTGAATTAAAAGTAAAGAATATAATCAGTCTTTTATATGTTTCTTTATTTTTTACTTACCACTTTTCATTATTTCATTTTTTTTTTTTTTTCAATTTGTTTCCTAATTTAATGTCGTGTGTGTGCAATGACACGCATATATACACGCGTATTCATGCGTTTTCTAGACATCTGAAACCATACACATGAGATATAACATAACCATGAATTATTGACTTAGCTGGCCATCTCTATACACTTACTACTACAATACGACATAAAAAAATTATATCCCGCTAAAATTAGTAAATATCATTGGGCTGTCATGCGTTCGTCAAACTGTATATATAATGACGTCATAGTCTGGCCATATAATTGACAACAATTGTCAATCACCGCATATTGGCTGCGATAAAAATAATTCAACTGCCATTTGGATACTAAAAAATAACCACAAATATACATGATATAAACTGTACTTTGAAATTAATTTTTCGAAACAAAAACAATAACAAGTCGCCTGATATCCAATAATAATGATATGTTCTGTGTTAAATCCCATTTTATCACATTCAAGTTATTTTTCTTTCAGCCGTTTCCACAGTTAACTTCATAACCCTTTGTTTGAGGTGACGACGAGAGTCTGCACAATTTAATAATCCGTTGGTAAATTAAAATGATAGGCGTCACACGTCGGATGTCGTGGCATGGTGGCGGCCAGTGAGAGCCCCATCAATTAACAACGTCGGTGCTTCTCCACTTCATTTACCCATGAATAAATAACGCTCTATGGATACCACCGCCTATCTGGAAGTGCGCGAATGGAATAGAGGTTATACATCCTCAAACTACCCTGCAGTATTATATCCACGCGCTTGGGGTGTCACTCGACATTGTTGGGATGATGGCGGGTGCAAGAGGACCTCTCAGTATCTCCGGATAGAATAGAGGTAAGCGACACGTCGGAACACGTTGAGAGGTGCCAGAGGGAGAGAGAGCCGGCGCTTTCAAATATTAACTTCATCTCGTGGACGTCCGACATGTATACATATATATATACATATATATATCGTCTTCTCCTCCATATATACTTTCGATGGTGATAGTACTTGCAAAATTTCTTTCGTGCATATAATCTATCATGGATGCTGTACGAAATATGTGTTATAAAGTACAATGAATATTACCATTCCGTCATTCTGAGCGGAAAATAAAAATAAAATAGTGGAATAGCGTGAATAAATTTATGTTATTTATTTTTTATTGTATTTAGATCAAACGTCACGCCTCCACAAGTTTTCTTTGGTTGTACGCAAAAGAGGAAATCAGATGACTGTGAATTAAAAGTATAATATGATGGCGACTGCATACTACGACCGCAATGACGTTGGTAAATATATAGTGAGTGGCGCGTGAGACTACCGATGCACACTTTTTTTTTCCTCTTGCATGCACACTACGTACATACATATATATATATATGTACTTGAGTTTTCTCTACCTGCTTGTCTGTACGCGGTGTGACAAGGGCCGGAAATATTTGGCAGCTGATATGGCGCGTACCTCCGGCTGGTAATTAAAAATGTCTCCCGACCTCACTCTCTCTTTCTCATACACACACACACACACACACACACAACCATACAAACGCCCCCCCCCCCATTTTTTCTCGCGCTCGTTCACACCATTCCCAACCCCATTCTTCCCCTATTACCTCTTCACACCCCCA
>CAJUYH010010945.1:0-11618 GCA_910591685.1 Galerucella tenella
TTTGACGTGACAACGTGACGTTTGACGTGACAACGTAACATCCAACAGTAGTGATATGTAGCAGAAGCAGGTCCATTGGAGTTTATTTGGCATATCGTGTCCTGAAGAGGGTCTACTGAAGCAAAACAATGCTGTCAAGTATAGACCATAACAAAGTATTATAGACTATCCCATTGAAAATATATAATCAATGTATAATAACCTTGGGTGGGCTTGTTTCCTCTACTTCACACAACGCATTTCATTTCTACAGGGTGGTTATAAAATGGGGATTCATCAGTGAGTGTTAAATAACTCAGAAGGACATCATCATCAACCATTTTTTTTATTTAACGTATACTGTATTACCGAAGATTTATTAAAAATATATTTTGGAGTGATTAGTTTTTATTAAAAAAACACCTTGTATATACACTCACAAGGATATTGGAATTTTCTATTTTATAACATAATATTTCACATTTTTTTCACTCTGATAAAAGAATGTTTCGTATACTGAACATTAAGGTTTTTCAAACGATACGTCTTTCGTGCATTCTGTATATTCATCAACTTTTACATGGATAAAACAAAGACAGATACTAATATTACGCATGACAAAAACTAGATGGAGAATGTCACCTGATTTTTTCTTTATAGTCTTATGAAACACCCTGTAGAGACGTGATACCCTTTTTAATGATATATATCACTTGTCTTTGTACGATACACCCTATTGAAAGAATGTTTGGTGTTTTTCAACGATATGTCACTTGTCCTGTACGTTAATGTCTTTTCAACATCAGTTGATTCCCGAAATATAATTTTTCAACACTCTGTGTTAAAAGAAGCGAGTAAGGTTAACGATATTCCGCTTGTCATATATACTTTGTTTAAATTTTCAATGTACCTATGCATACTAGGCATCAATTATCCTGATAGATAAGGAGTTCCTAATTTTTGCTCCGTTCGTAATATCGGATAACTTCAGCGTAATACGTCATATTTACCTACAAAAATTCTTATTTGTTTGTCTTGGATGTTAATGTATTTTCAGCGATACGTTAGTTGATTCACTTTGCGAACAATAATTTTGCAGCACTCTGTATATGTTAAAAATAATCGAGTAAGGTCAACGACATTCCACTTGTCATTATATACTTTGTTAAAATTTTCAATGTACCTATGCATACTACACTTAGTCTATTTTACTTCAAACCAAGCTGATGCACTCTTTTTTTTATACCTATTTTTGCATGTAACAATCATGAGTGAGAGTAGCCATGTTCGTTGGACGCATTGTTTCAGACGCGAAGGTTGATGGTTCGCGCCCGGTCTATGGCGAAAATTTTTTCAATTTATTTGGGTAATTTAGAGAGGGGATTGGGGGCCTAAACATTTGGGGGGGATGAAAGGGGGTAGAATTTTTTCATATATAGACGTTAAGGCCTTTCGAGCCGTCGTTTGCTTAGATTGGTTAACTTGTAGTACGAGGGGTGCTGCGTGGGGGGGGGGGTGAACGGGGGTAGTTAGAATTTTACCATTATTTTTCGTATATACACTAGACGTTAAGGCATTTCGAGACGTCGTTTGCCGCGATTAGTTGCCGTCCGGTTGCCGGTGTATTGGGGGCCTAAACATTTGGGGGTTGGGGGCCTAAACATTTGGGGGTGGGGGGGATGAAAGGGCGAAATTGGTCCCGAACTCTTGCAGCCCATTTACTTACGCGTTTATCTTAGTTATTATTTTAAAATTGTTTTTCGTTATTGTTATCATAGATAACATAACACTGATTGTTATTAGTAACGTTTTTTTGTTGTTTAGTGTTTGTCGTTATTGTTATTCGATACAGTTTATCACTTCAGTTAAAATACTTGAAATTTATAACATTTGTTTAAATTAATATCTTATTATGAGATGTCATTATAGTTATTCTATTTTTGGAAAGATTTGATCGTTCACTAAAAACTCAATAAAATTTCAACAACATGGTCCCATATATGTAGTGTAAAAATCACTTATTGCACTTAAAAAAATTATATACAGGGTGCAACATTTAATACAAACCCCTAAATTAATTTTTCCAAACTCGGTCCTGAAATTTCTAAGCTTAGCTACCAGTCGAATGCTTGATAGTAGTGTACTGTAAGACGGAAGAAAAATCAAATAAGCGGTGTAAACACCATAAGCAATTAAAATTTATGGTCAATTTCACAACTCACCCTGTAAATGAATAAAGGGGAGTTAACACGTTTTAGTAGCCACATGATATCCTCCCTGGTGGACTCTACATATGGTATGGACCTTTTTGGTGTGCGTCATCGTTTGTGACGTATATTCGGGTTTTCGGCATGTCGTTTATTTTATTTGCTATTTTGATATACAGGGTGATTCATAAGTAATAGGCCAAATTTTAAATCTACGTTCAGAAGGCCAAAATAATAATATTTTCATTAACAATAATGGGTCTTAGTCTGCTCCTTACTGAGGTACATGATGTTAAAGCGAAAAAAATAAAATAGATTTTTGTTAATAGATCAGCTACTTTTTCACCTAATGACTTGAAAATTGGGTATGAACTAGTTTTTGTAAGGGCAAACAAGAATGTGTGAGAGGATTTGAGTTTTGATTTGAGTCGTAGATGTCGCCACATGCGCCATATGAATTAGATGAAATCAGCTACAAATTTATTATCGCTCATTATTTTACAACTTACTTATTTAATTTGGATAGCCCCATCATTTCTGTAGAAAAAAGCTATACTTCTTTGATGTTCAAAATATTATCGATTTTCGAGATATCTGAATTTTACTTATTCACTACACTACATTTCAGACCTGCCTTTCTTCCTACGTAATGTGTTAGAAGGACATTAACAATCGATGATGCACACCAAGAAGGTTATTATTTGAACCATAGAAGTATGTAAAGCTCCTCATGACTCGCCCTTTATTAAAAAAATTAGACATGCTGTCCTACATCAGTTATCTATGAAACCATGGAGTTCAAACTTTATATCGTGTTGAATCCCCTGGTAAAACTGAAAAAACTGTTATTTTCTTGCTTAAACTGCGAATTTTTCAAACTCGCGGGAGAAATTGTAAATGCTGTAGCTGAGTTCCTGACTCTTCTTATTAGGAAAACTCTATTTTATCCCTTGCAAAGGAAAGTGGTTTCATCGGGCCAGGGACCAGAGTCTGAAACTTACATCTTATTAAATTTTGCCATTAACATTAAATACCTTAAAGAAGAGGAAAGAGTCTTAGCCAAATCGACTGTGATTCAATTTACCGGTTAAGAAGCGCGGGGTCCTTTTGTAAAAAAAAATAAAATTGTTCACTCAAAATGTTGACTATGGTGTTTGGCGAGTCTACTCAAAGCAAAAAAATGTTTATAATTGGGACAATTTCTTCACAGAATATGTTGACGAAACTAGTCTCGTTCGCACCAGCACATAAACCAAATCAGTGAAGAAAATTGTTATTCATCACTGTTGTACAAGTTGCTCATGTTATGCAAGTTCTTAGGATTATTTGATTATAAAACATCAGCAGAAGATCTGTCCCATTATAATCGCTCTGGATCTGGAATTACATCAACGGTAATCCAGAGAATCATATATAACTGAAAGCGAAACATAGGCTATATGATTATTATGTCGAAGCCTTGATACTCAAGGGTCGAAGTCAAAAGTCAAAGCCCAATCATCTCAATGGAAGCAAATGAAAACAGAAGAGCTGCAGTGACTAAAAGCAGGACGGTGAATATCTTTATAGCTGAGTACACATGACTAGAAAGTCAATAAAACATATTTGTATTCTGTGTAAATTTTAATTTTTAAAAATCGCAGAGCGCTTTCGGTTGTTAAGCCATCTTCAGTGCTTACTCGTCAGGTATTTGTTACAAGAAACTTTTCGATGCAAAAAAAATGCGAGAAGGGAATTAATCTGCTCCGCAGTGTCTCAAAAAAAATGGGGAGCGGATAGTTCAGTTTCACTTATGTTCTACAGGACTTACATACGTTCGATTCTGTACTACGGATGTACCTTGTACGGTTCTTCATCAAAATCCAATTTGATAACTATCGATAGAATCCAATATAGATCTCTGAAAATTTGTTTGGGAGCTATGATGTCATCACCCAATCAAGCAGTATTGGCAGAAATGCAGGTACCTCCGCTAATGATTCGAAGACAATTTTTAGCTGAAAAGCAGTTGATAAAATACCGATCGCTTAACACATCCATGGTCTCGAAAATCGCTTATATAAACTCTTGCAACCTCTCTCTTCCTTACTGGAGAATAAAAAACTCCCCACCATTGTCGGATGCCTTTTTAAATACCATCTCAGATATTAGTCACATTAACAACCAATCTATTTTCCCAATTTACCAGTATAATTATGTTTCATTGATATTCCGACCAACAGTCATATACCCATCATATTCTGACTTACCTAGTTTAAATAAGTTGATCTTGAAAACCACATTGGCTTACATAAATCAGGATGTGATAAAAATTTTTACAGATGGGTCAAAAAATGATGACGGGACCGGAGCAGCTATTTTTGTTTCTGACTTGGACTTAGTCAAACGATTTAAAATTTCAGATAATTTTTCAGTATATACAGCTGAAGCACTAGCTGTGAGAGAAGCTTCACACTGGTGTAGTTTGAATTCATTTCAAAACGTGGCCATCATGTCTGATTCTAAATCTGTTTTGCAAGGAATAGAGAGTTCTCCATCAAAATGTTTCAGGCAACATCTTATTTTTGAAATTAAGCGGTTGCTATATGACTTAAAAAATAGTGGGAAGAAAGTGGGTGAAAGGACATTGCGGGATAGATGGAAATGAAAGAGTGGACTACGAAGCAAAAGCGGCATGTAGAATATCTAAGTTAACTAAAACCCAATCATTTTCGGACTTAATAAATAGCCACAAAGAATTAGCCCACACACGTTGCAAAAAACTATTATCAAAATATTGCAAAAACAAACAGCAATCAGTATTTCCATTTATATTCGGAACTCCCCAGTAAAAGTAACCTCTTAAATTTAGATTATAGCAAAAGACATCAGGGAATTCTCCCACGTTTAAAAGTGAATCATGGACGTTTTCCGGCTCATCTACACAAAATAGGTATTTTCAACACACCTTTTTGTACTTGCGATAATATATCAATAGCTGATCTCAATCATATTTTTTTGCATGTGAGGATCGACTGACAGAAAGAACAGAACTTTATAATTCTCTCATAGCCTACAACTTACCAATGCCTGTTAATTTATGTTCACTTCTGACAAAAAACGAAAAGGTTATTTTTGACCTACTGATACGTTTTGTTAATGATGCTAAACTGGAAATATAGACTTTTCCTTCAGATTAATATCTAAACTTCATATACTCCCTGTGGAGTATTAGTGCCCCACAAGGTGCAGGACAAGATGAGCTATGCAGACATCGTCGAGAAGGTGAAAACCGACCCAAACCTGAGACAAGTCGGGGAGAAAGTAGAGAAGATTAGGCGCACAGCGACCGGAAACCTGCTCATCTTGTTCGGCAAAACGAACGGGACTGACATGGAAGGCTACCGCGCGAGCATTGAGGCCACACTCAAGGACGAGGCCACGGTAGCGACGAGAATTCCAGAATCTGAGATAGAAATTATGGACCTGGATGAATGGGTGACAAAGAAGGGCGTGGTTGACCTCCTCAAATCACACGTCCCGGACTTGGAAGATCTTACCATAGACGCGGTAAAATCTCTTAGGAAGAGCTGGGCCTCCACGCAGATCGCCGTGGTCTGCCTGCCGTCGATCCACGCTCGAAAAGCGGCGACGCTTGGCAAAATCAAAGGAGGCTGGGGCACAGTCCGCATCCGGCGAAAAGTAGCCCCAAGTAGATGCTTCAAGTGCTGGCATTTCGGCCACAAAGCACTTGACTGCAGAAAGGGAGTAGACCGCAGCAAGACCTGCTTCAAATGCGGACAAAAAGGGCACAATGCGACAGCGTGCAAGGAGCCTCCTAACTGCATTCTCTGCAGGGAGAAGGATCCACAGAGTGACTGTAAGCATACAGCCGGGGGATGGAAATGTCCCATCTTCCAGAACGCCAGAAGAGCTATCCTGAATACGGAAAATGAGAGTACTCCAACTTAATCTCAACCATTGCAGGGCAGCCCAGGACTTGCTGGCTCAGCGAGTAAGAGAACTGGACGTTGACGTGGCCATGCTGTGTGAACAACACACTGACCTTGGAACCCAACCATGGGTCTCACACATCACCAAAAAGGAAGCAATATGGGCGTGTGGTAGACTGCCGTTCGAACAGCTACCGACTAACCCCACCTCATGGTTCGCTCGGGCCAAGATAGGAGGGGTACACCTATACAGCTGCTACGCACCACCGAGTGCATCAATCGAAGATTTCGAGGATTTCCTGCAGAGGACGTGAGAAGACATGATCCGGTCGCAATCGCCGGAGACTTTAATGCCTGGTCCATTGAATGGGGCAGCCGCAAGACGGACAAAAGAGGCGAAGCCTTACAAGAGGCTTTTTCAACACTAAACCTCATTCTCATGAATGAGGGAACCACGAGCACCTACCGTAAAGGCACCGCGAACTCCATTATCGACCTAACGTTCATGAGCAGTTCTCTCGCAAAAGGTGGCTGCGAATGGAAGGTCGATGAGGAGTTCACTAATAGCGACCATCAAGCTATAATCTGGGAAATCAACACCAATCCCAGAACCAGGTGGCATCAAAGAACCACGAAGAGGCAGCCAGTGGGCTGGAATAGCAAATGCTTTGATGAAGAAACCTTCAGATTAATGATGAGGGGATCACCATCGCCTCAGACAACAACTGCTGAGGGCATCACAGAAGAGGTAACAGCGTCCTTGGAAGCAGCCAGCGATGCATCGATGCCAAGGTGTCGCCCAAACAACGGCCGAGCACCAGTCCACTGGTGGAACTCGACCATCGCACAACATCGGCGAGAGTGCCTTAAGGCAAGAAGGCAACACCAACGTGCTCGTAAAGGAGACAGGGCCTCGACGGAGGAACTCAGGCGGACCTATGAAGAGAAAAGGCGTCTTCTCAGAAGCGCCATCAACTCGAGCAAACGAGAATGTTGGAAGGAGCTCTGCGCGGAAGTTGACCGGGACCCGTATAAAACGGTCATGCATATGATTAAAACCCTACCTGCAACAACACCAACTTGTCCCGATATGCTGCTCAGAATAGTTGTGCACTTATTTCCGGAGAAACCAGTACTCCCCGATTACCACCCAGAGGATGGAGAAATGGATATTCCCGGAGTGACCATGGAGGAACTCATGGAGACCTGCAGTAGACTGCAGAACGGCAAGGCACCAGGACCAAGCGGCACACCCAACATCGCACTCAAGAGTGCAATTGCCGCCAGACCGGACATGTTTATAAGCATGTACGATGCCTGCCTACAGCAAGGTGTATTTCCGTCTCGATGGAAGCAGCAAAGGTTGGTTCTTCTCCCAAAAGGGAAGAAACCACCGGACGACCCATCATCTTTTCGTCCACTTTGCATGCTGGACTCGGAAGGGAAGAACTTGGAGCGGATAGTAGCGAACTGATTGGAGCAATACATCGATCCTCAACTTTCCGAATTCCAATTTGGATTCAGGAAGGGGAGATGAACCATCGACGCACTGGAACTCGTCACGAACATTGCAAAGGAAGCCATCTCAGGAAAGAGATGGAAAGGCGGTTCCAAAAAGTATTGCCTCATCGTCACCCTGGACATCAAGAACGCGTTCAACTCGGCCCGCTGGGATCGAGTCTTAGAGGCTCTTGAGAAAATGGGTGTGCCCTACTACCTACGAAGAATGGTCAGATCGTACTTCAGCGATCGACTCCTACACTACGAGACAGAGCAGGGACCAGCGGTGCATAGGGTCACGGGAGGGGTACCTCAGGGCTCTGACCTGGGGCCACTCTTGTGGAACGTGATGTACGACGGTCTACTCCATCTGGAATTACCGACGAATACAACACTCGTGGCTTTCGCGAACGACGTAGCGGTTGTCCTGGTTGCGAAACATCTGGAGGAGCTGGAAGCCGCATTCTCCACCACCATCAGGGAGATAAGACAGTGGATGCGATCGGCAGACCTGTCTTTGGCAGAGCACAAGACCGAGGCACTCCTAGTGAGTGGCCGGAAGAAAATGGAGACCATCACCATCAGGGTAGGCGACCACGACATCCAGTCGCAACCCCACATTCGGTACCTAGGAGTGGTCCTAGATGCGAGGCTCAACTATAAGGAGCACATCGAAAGCGTGAGCAGGAAGGCATCAGCAGTTCAAGGGGCGCTTTCACGAATAATGCCCAACATCGGAGGCCCCAGGCAAATCCGGAGACGACTATTGACAACTGTAGTCACCTCCGTTTTGCTATACGGAGCACCAGTGTGGGCACAATCGCTGCAGTTAACAACTTACCGCAAGACAATGTCATCTGTCCAGCGGCTTTCAGCGATCAGAGTGGCGTCAGCATACCGAACGGTATCAAACGATGCAGTCAACGTCGTGGCATCATGCCTGCCCATTGACATCCTGGCAGGAGAACGACAATGCCAACAGGAAGAAGGAAGAGCATAGAAGGGTCCTCTGTGAAGAGGAGAGACCAAAGAGTCTCCGTCTCTGGCAAGAGAGATGGGACGGCTCAACGAAAGGTCGGTGGACACACCGACTGATCCCAGATGTCACCAAATGGGTCACTCGCGTACACGGGGAGGTCGGGTACTACATCACCCAACTCTTGACTGGGCATGGATGCTTTCGGGCATACTTGCACAGATTCAAAAGAAGTGACTCCCCAAACTGTCACCATTGCCGCGATGTGACCGAGGATGCGGAGCATCCAATGCCCCTTCTACGAGGGGACACGGGCGGAGCTAGAGAGAAGTTTGGACCATTCCATCAGTCCAGAAGATATAGTGGAGTGCATGCTGAAAAGCCAATCGGCATGGAACAAAATTGCAGAGTACGCGGAGTCCATCATCAAGGATCTTCGCAGCACGTACGAAGATTAGCAGTATATAATAAGAACGCCCCGGCGAAGTAGTATTTACAAAGAGTGCCGCCGGGGAATTACCGTTCCAGGAGCAGGTTTATTTGAGGTGCAGGGAAGGTTTAGTGCGGTAAAAATCCCACATAACTCGTCTGGTAGGTTGGAGGTTATCCAGACGAGTACCTTTTGAAGGTTCCCCTCGTTTAACAAAAAAAAAATAATATAAAAAAAAAAATTTAAAAAAAAAAACAATTGAAAAATTTACAGTATTCAGAGCAGGGTGCAGGGTATTCACCTAAATAATGATTAAATTTGGGAAAATAATAGAAATTTGGACATAACAAGAATAGAAAATATTTGAAGACCCAAGATATATTAAAATTCATCATGCTATACCATTATAAAATAGAAATTTTTATAGTTGATATTAATTAATAAATAAATAATTTAAAATTATATATAATTACAGGAAATTAATAAAAAACCAATAAAATATTGATGAATAAATTCTCTTTTTTTCAACAAATAATCTCGTATTTAAGGTATCGAATTTCGCAAACCATAACATTTTTTATATGGTTTTAAATGAAACTAACTGTTTTTAAATGACTCCACAATATATTTGTAAAAATAGGTAAATTGCAAGTAAATTGACAATTGTTTCGATATAAATATCATCATCAGAATGACAGAAGTTACTTTTGACATGATGTATACTTGATATATATTTGGCTAGTCCAAATAGTGCCCTATCTAGTGATTGACTTAATATATATGAATAGAAAAAAGAAGAAGATTTTACAAATAGTAGCTTTGATATTATTATTATTTAAAACCATATGATGAGTAGATTCCACGAAGTGAGGGTTTATACAGTTAACTCAATAACATTTTTTACACATCCATGAAATGTTGCCAATTCTTTTTAGTGTTTTTCCTTCTTGCAGAAGCCTTTTGATTTTGGAATAGAGTTAAATTTTTCACTTTTAACGTTATTTTAACATTCACCGACAATAATGACCTTTCCCCTATTGCTGCATGTATAGAACATTTTTTCAAGTAAATTTTCATCATCACGTGTTATTCGGGAAATACCATAATCTTCTAAAAAACGTATGACAACAAAAAAATATCCACGTTTGGTTTGTCATTCTTATTTAAAGAGTAAAGATCAACTTCAAATTGAATAGCCGTTCGAATTCAACTACAGCTAAGCATTTCTTGGCACGCTAACATTTTATCGATCAGTGTAGAATACGCGATCCTGCAGGATCACAAAGCATATCTTTGCTTCCTGTCAGTATATGCAGGTCCTTGCGCAGAGGAGGGTGTGTGAGTTTTTGGGTTTTGTGGAGATAGTATGGTCGGTAAAACTTTGCAGGTTATGGGAAGTTTGTTGTTGTAGGTTATTATTTTAGTTAATTTATAATTAATATGGATTTTAAGTGAGAATAAAGACGGTAAGCTATTTTTGATTTAACTCTTTGCTTGGCCTAATATTTGGAATTATAATGTGTGTATTATTTGCTAATAGTACTGATAGTTGTTTCCAAACCTTCTTTTTCAATATCCAACATTCGTAAACATTTACCAAATTAACTTTCCCAACTTAATTTTCTATCGACACAACTTTTTACATTTGGTAATATCCGCTAATAGTGAAATAATAAACAGGGCAAATTACGTTAACTCTGTAATTAAGTCTTTTATACCATAATATGCTAACTTTTCCCTTTGCTCAATACCATAGGCAAATCTTGATAAATTACCTCAATCTTTCCCGACTTCCCTAGATTACCTACTATAATATACACCTCTACTTGTGGTAGGTAGCAATTTTGATTATTATCTGATTTTATAATTTTGGTTCAATTTATTATTAAAAGTTGTGCATTTTTATAAAAATAAGATTGTTTGAGTACAAATATAAGTGAAATAATTTGATTATAATATGTGAAGATTTAATTAGGTACCTATACAGAGGTCCAGAAACTCTTCTACCAAATTCAAACTACCTTACTAGATGTGATTCTATGTCCAACTAGCCCAATCTAAACCTTATCTTAAGGGATCTAGCGCCCTTTGAAGATGACGCTGTTAAGTCAGTTTTTTAAGCATACCCACTACATACATGCTTCAGACTTGGTGAAGTTCAAATAATAACCTTTTCGTGCAATTGCACGCAAAGTCAGTATTTCGCGTTCTCCGCAAAATTCAATTTCGCGGCCGTTACCCATAGCAATGGCTGCGAAACCATTTCCAAACTTGAATATCACTTCCAAATTTGACATTTCTAAATACTACAAAGACAATTATTATTTTTTATTGAATACCAACAAATACTCATATGTACTTACATTATTTAGGATGAATATTAACATTGTACAGTTTGTATTATCACATATTATATTTGCATGGAATAAAACTATTTCAGAAATATTGAAAAATAAAGGGAAAACATGGACAGAAGCAAAAAAGATGGCGAAAAACCGAAAAAATTGGAAAAGCTTTATAAGCATTTAGTTTAGTACAGACACATATCCTGACACCAATTATTTGGTATATAGGGTCCCGATTATATATATAAT
>CAJUYH010010946.1:0-11617 GCA_910591685.1 Galerucella tenella
AATCGACTTGAATTTATGGATTTCAAACAACTGAAATTGTTAAAATAGTAGTTTGTTGCTATGACTAGTACCTAACAGATAATAAAGTACCCACCAATGAAAACATTTCAAAATAGATATGTTGCAGGAAATTTTCAGTAAAAAAGATATTTTGTTACAATCGATAATAAAATCACTGTAATTAATCATCTTAGACTTACTACTACTTAAAATAAATTATTAAAATTTGTATTATATGTATTCACGTATTTGGTCCGTTGTTAATAAGGTAATACATTTTAAAAATATGTTGAGTGTAGGTAATAGTATATTACGTAACAAGAGTTGTAAGTAACCCATTACGCACGAAATGAAAAAGTTTAAATTTCATGAGTGCGTAATGGGCTTACAACTCGTGTAACGTACTATACTTTTTCTACGCCCATTTATTTTCTTCTAAGTGCTCATAATTTCATCTTTTTTACTACTAACAGACATACTCTTGTTACGTAATATACTAATTCCCCTCTGTGTTAATATTAATTATGCGGTGAAACTTGAGGGTAATATAATTGACATCAAGATTTTAGCTATTATTTGGTCAGTAATTTGTCCCACCAATGTTGATTTTTTAAAAATATTTTAATTTCTGTTTTTAAAAAAAGAATAATTATATCTACATTCTCAACAGTTATAATAAAAAAATTATAAACTGAATATAGGAGCAATTCTGTAAACGAATGTTAAACTTTAACTCAGGATTAAAAATTAGACAATCTGCTTCCTTCCATTTTACCAATCTGTATGCCTAATAAGCTTCAAAATATTAACGGAAAACTCTATACATGTTAAAATTTAAATCCTTATATTGACTATGTATAGATTGAAACATTTCTAGTGGCGGAAACTTTGTCAAATATAACGTGCACTTTTTATAGAATTGACCCTTAATTATGAGTGAAATTAAAAATTTTCGAATTCAACATTTGCTTTCCTAAACGTTTTGAGATTATTAAAAAACGAATGGAAGAAAATTGTTGGTGCAGAAGGAACATTATTGTGGTATATTGTTAAGTAAGCGTTTAAGCAGCCACGAGCTAAGCTTGAGCCTATAGAGCCGAGCAGACAGCAGCACACGACGGCAGGTACGGTGACGTCATATTAAGGACGTCTTCAAAAAGTGCTTACTGTGCGCAGTGGGGTGGAGTGGGTGATGGGGTTGGGTCATATTTCCGCGGCCGACCACGTGATAGGTGGCGGCGCTTCACGAATTCCGCATCGTCCACCATCCAGAAAGACCCAAAGTCGTCTTCGTAGCGCACAAAACACTTGTGGAGTGACAGATTGGTGCGAATCGCATTCTACACACGCAGACCCAAGAAAGAGAAAGATAACAATCAAGTAAGGTCAAGGTAAGTTTTTGGGCGACACCTGTGCTTTATTTTATATACCTTGGAAGATTAGGCGCTTGACCTGGTGATTTCCTGTTAGTCGCCCAAGCCAGCGGCTTAAGGACATGCGGTTACTGAACCGGCTACACACTCCCGCATTCACACCACACAAGCCACACGTCTTAGGTGCTTTCGAAACCTCACGTTCAAAATAATTTTAAAATGCTATTTAATCGTTTCCATCTGTCAAACAATATAGTTTTGAAAAATGAAAAACATCTTTCTAACTATTTTCACTAATCAAATTCCAAACTTCCATATTTGTATGAGATATGGTGATAAACATATGGAACCTGATACTATATCCAATTAAAACAAAAAGTTAATTTACTGTTAGGATGCTTGCTTTGTGGAATCTACTTATATTACTGTCAAACTAACTGTTTCAAATTGATTCCACTATTTAATGAAAACAAATTGAAATTGAAATTATTTAAATATTCACATATCAATCAATCAATATCTTAGAATCTTCATGATTTTTTCATTAAATAGTGAAATCAATAAGAAGCAGTTAATTTCATTTAAAACAGAGAAACAGGAAGTATTTAGATTATAATTATACAATATTTAGAATATTTTTGAATTAAATAAGTAATTGTTTGACAAGTGTTCGTAGCTGTATTCGAAAGCACCTTTTTATGATTAATAATAAAAAAGTAATTATATGAAAAAGATTTAAAAAGAGATTAGAAAAAGATATATATATATATATATATATATATGAAAATCACAAAACACACAATGTACAAAGATGAAAATTGTTGGATCCTGGATGACGTACCCGACGACTGGTTGGGCCAAAGGACCCGACGAACATCGCTGCGGCCTTCTCTTGTAGAATTCAACTTCGTCCACAGTCCAAACTGCCCCTTTCACATTTTCCACACGCATGAAACATTTGTGGAGTGATAGGTTGTGTCGTACTGCATTCTAACAACAAATTAAACACCGCGAAATGAAAAATGGCGCCACCGGCTTCTTATGCAAGTAACGCCATATTTACAAATGCTAATATAACATTACAATCCCAAATCACGTCTGTGTGAAAATAAGTACAATCGGTTAACAGTAACTTCGAAACATTAATAATTTTTTCATCTGTACCAAATTTGAAAAAAAAGGCAGGTGATAAATTCTAAGATCTTTATATTTTATACCACGGACAAGACGTCTACTGAAATTGTTTTCAAATCAATAATTTATCAATTGAGGTATGCACTCCGTCAGTTATAAGAGTGGGGAAATAAGAACGGCCATAGAACAGATCTAAGATCGGATTGTAGTGCAACATAAAAATAGTATATTCTTCAACGAGTGCAGAATGAAGGTTATTATTCACGCGGATGAAGTTCCAAAACGAGAGAGCGCAGCGAGTGAGTTTTGGAATCATCCAAGTGAATAATAGCCATTCTACACAAGTAAAAGACTATACTTTCTCCACGACTAAAAAGAAAAAATTTTCAGTGAGGATCGAACCTCGATCGTCCGCGCCATAGTCAACCACCACTAGGCTATAGAGCATATTTATTAAAATGTAAAGAGTAAATATATATACGTAACTCATATTTTTAATCGGAACCCTTACATTTATAAATAAAATTAATTTCGAGAGGCGTACATATTCACTATCGCTACTGTTGTCCATTTTTTCTCTTATAATACGTAAAATTATGATTTTATAATTATTTTGACGCTTCAAACGACGCGCTGTCAGAAGCGATTTGCGTTCTTAGGTATTTGACGTTAAAAGAGACGATTTGATTTATTCATTTCAATTCGTTTTAGCGTGAATTCTGATAATAATAGAATGTGATTGGCTAACGAGAGTGAATTATTTTTATTAGTACTCACTGGTGTGAAGAATTTATATCATTATGCAGCTATATATGTAAAAATAATTTGTGCGTTATTATTTAGTGGTGGAGAAAAACATTTTTTATGATAAAAATGGCCTCGAGAAAAACCTGTAAATCATTTACAAACCTGTAGGTCCACCGCTAGAGGGCGTAATAGAAATGAAATAATTTAAAAGATCAAATTTCACAAAATCATGTTAATTGAGGAGCATGACAAAAACAATTACCGTATCCTTCGAAAAACTCTGGGTATATATTTGATATTACCAGTTTTAATCTATCTACTCAAAAATGAGAAGGGGAAAGTGGGAACTTTATTATCAAAAAACGTTTGTTACTCCAGTTCTACTTAACTGATCATTGCAAAGTTGGTATTGTTAACAACTGAATCAATTTTTCGTTGTTCTAAGATTGGCTGTAGTCAATTATTTCAAAATCTATGTAGTTTTAAAAAGCACATTTATAGAAAACATTCACAGGATACAATTTTGATAGCAGAAAAATTATTCCATTGAATTTCTCCCATCCATTTCTAATAATATTGATTTCCTAAAAGTACCAAGTACCAAAGGGCCATTAAGAAAAAACAGCAAAATGATTACTGGGCAGCATTAAGCATGAAAGTCATTTTTAAAATAAGTACCGATTCCATTCTACACATTATTGAATAGAAAACATCATGATGTGATGGTATGTTGGTTGTATGATTTTGGATAATCTTTTTATTTATGGCTACACAACCGGGATTCAATTTAATGTCACTTAAAAATAAGTTTATTGTGATTGTATAATATATGGTTTCAGTTATTTTAAGATACCCAGGATAAAAAACATTGCGGAAATATATGCAAACAAGTCAATAAAGAGATAAAAGAGATTTCCCACGGAAAACACAGTGTCAAGAAATACACTATGTATGATATGGTTTTAATCAATATTACCACCGTACACTAACTACCGACAAGTAAATTCACTTCGTCGATTTATGGGTTACCGAAAATTTCGTTTAGCGAGTTCTGGCTAGTTTAAATCGAGTATTGAATGTTGTATTATGATACAGACGTGTAAGGCGCAAGAGAAAAGATGTACCAAAATTTTCAAACGTTCCGACGCAAGTGAATTTACTTGTCGGTAGTTAGTGTACGGTGATATTACGTATCTTTTGGCTCAGTGATATGTGTGATTGAAAATTTGATAATTTAGATGAAGAAAAATACCTACTATGGAAATTGCTTGAGAATATCAATATTCGGTATTTTTTAAAAGTTGCGGTATGTGATGAATTGGCAGTTCAAGTCAAGTAGGCTGTTCTCAATACGATATTGTCGCTTCAAGTTGAGTAGAACCGGATTTATGGGCGTTTTTGTAGATGAATTAAAATTTGTTATATCAAATGAACCCAGAATTTTTCGAAGGTAACGATGATTGCTTTTATCATGCCACGTGATTGGGAAGATTTTGTAAAATTTGGTTTTTAAAATTTTTTCATTTTACTTACGCCCTCTAGCAGTGGACCTAGGAGTATGTAAATCATTTCCAGGTTTTTCTCGAGGCCATTTTTGTCACTAAAATCTTTAACCCATTGCGATCCTTAGATATGGCCTACGGCCGTTCTTATTCGCCCACCCATTACTATATATTTTATAATTAATAATATACATTTATTATCAAAATAACTTAAAACTGAATAGTATTACTATTTATCTATTGAATAAATAGTGTAAAAATAAATTTCGTTTGGCTTGCAAGGTTATATTCATAGTAAATCATAAGAAAATAAATATGATCTATTGTGTTTAGATAGTTATAAAATAAAAGCATGATGATACATTTAAAAGTTGAATAATTTTACGAATGATAATTGAAATAAACACTCATGCAAGGCTACAAGCATGGAAAATTGTTCCTGAAAATGACGTAATATTAAATTTGAAAAAGACACTTTACCAAATAAGTATAGATATATCACAGTTCATTGCATTGAAAGAGGAGAAATTTCAATGAAATATTAGTTTAATTTAAATTTCATTTAAATTAGTTTTGATTATGCAAAGTGTCTCAGGAGTTCGTACCAAAAACTTGAGGTGATAGAAGAGGTGTATATAATGATAGCAGTTCATATGGAATGTTTGCCTTGGTGCCTTCGTCAACGAAATATAGGGCTCTAAATTTAAAAAGTATACATTTGGTTTTTGTTTGTGATTATTAAACGAGGGACATAAACACCCTCATTGCACGCTTTTCATATTTGATTTTTTTCATTTTCAAAAGCCCCACGTAGATTCCTCAACCGCTTAGAGAAAAGTGTTATCTTGGAACATCTCGAAAGAATTAACGGCTGAAGAGATATCGAGAATTTTATATTTCACTGCACACCGATGTCTCGAAAGAATTAACGGCTGAAGAGATATCGAGAATTTTATATTTCACTGCACACCGATGTATGCATGTATCTAGGAATGATGGTGTGGCATTCACTGATACCTGAAATACCTATTGTGCTCCTTTTCTTTTACGTATTTTCTGGAGGACAGTCTCAGAAACTAGTAGTAATAGTAGACCAGTAGATTAGTGGTACACCTTTAGACCTATTTCTCGGTGAAATTTTAGGATATCGGCAGGCATTTGTTTAGGTGTCCCACTTATATCCAGTAGTCTCCTGGGTGTTGTGCTCTAGCATTATGCATTGCTATGCATTCCACAAGTATGTAGAAGGAGGTTTCCACTAGTTTGAGGATCACATTAGGCGGCAGTGTCCTATCAAAACTCAGTGCAGTTTTAACCTATGAATTGGCATTCATTTGTTCACCTGTTTGTAATTTTCCATGAGTATCCTTCATTGTTTCAGCCTAACTCGATCATTTTCGTTGCCATCTTCTTTCAATATTACGTTGGTGCTGATACCACAAAAGAGGTTCGGTCTCCAAAAGGATGTTTCAGTCCATCCCCTTATTAGTTTATCCGCTATTTCATTTCCATACATTCTCAGGATAAGGTCAGTCTTTTATGACTGCCCAGCTCTTGTAACGCCTACAAGCAGTCCAAAACAAGTTTGGAATTTATTTTCATGGAACTGATTATTTTTATAACCGCTTGGCTTGGCTGCCGAAGTACTTATATGCCAATGGTCTTTTCCTCAAACTCTTGCTGTCCAGCACAGTGTTGTCGCAAGCTCTGCCTGGAATATGGTCATATGTTTACCTAAGCTCAGTAAGATCAACAACAACTAAGTCTACGTTTCTGCACCCTCTTACTCCAGCTTTGCGGTACGTGAAGGAGTGGGCCATTTCAATGGTGTGTTAGTTCCTCAGGTATCAACGCATGCGATTTACATTTTTGTGATTACCTAAGAAGCTTAATTTACAGTACACGTGTGAAGACGGATTAATCAATAGAATTAGAGAATAGTTTTCACTGCGAACAAATACGAAATAATCCTGGAATGTTATTCCAAATAGTCTTGGGAAATGTGTGGAAGTGAGGGGAACTAATATTGAAATATTTTTGTAATAGAATTTGTCGACACTCAATATTATAGTTTTTATTGTTATTCTTGTACTTTTTAGATTTGTTAAATTAATGTTGTTTGAGGAATTCCGATGTGGCACGTAGAAGTTAAAAAATATATATATGAAAAACAACTGCATTATCAATAATAGAACTTGTCCGTGTCAGCATTTCTATCATATCCCAATTTTTTAATACTAAAACTCATGGGACACCCTATACCTATAGTAAGTTCTGGTCAAGAAAATTAACAAACTTCTGGATTTCTATGTTAACGTACCTACATAAGTACATAAGTTTTAATCAATATGTGGAATAATGCTTTAGAATCATACTCGAAAATTTGAAATATGGGATTTTTAGAATGAGTTAAACATTATTTTTAGTAGTTAGTTTACCAAACTGTAAAAACAATTTATACTTAATTGACAGCAGTATTCACATTTTAGGTAAGGGTTGACAAAACTTCAATACGTTGTCAGAATAATTTCAAAAATTTCTTAGTTTATTTTGGACAATTGAAGTTAGGTTTAGATACTGATCGACATTATTAATAATTCAGGCATCGTTTTAGTATTAACAAGTTTTTCTGATGCTTCTGAATTAATTGTTTCTTTAAGATTGAAAAATAGTTATGTCCACAACTAGCTAATTAGGCCAAACTAAAGTGTGGACTGAAACAATGGATTTAATGAGAAAACTTCATAAAACATATTTTACTTCAAATTCGTCCTTTTCTGGACTATTTTGAGTAAAAAGATTACCACTTATGAGAAGGGTTGGCACACATCAGCGCTATGTTACTGTTGTTTCTTGACGCATCCATTAACTTTCTACCAAATTTAAAGCGATTGGTGGATTTTGAAATCAATAATTAAGAGTGAAAAACCTTCAATGACTGAACGATTAATGATATTCTCAGTTATAGCGATGCGTTCATTCTCTATCGAAAAGCATATCAGGAAAAATTCCATACAACAAATTGACTCCTATGCTATGAAACAAGATATCTGATAGTCTTCCGCATTCAGTAGGGTGTGACTGGGAAAACTGAGTAATATGTTAATAGTTATTTAACCAACAAGTGTATTAATGAGGGACATTAACAATCTAGATTGTTAATTGCTCTTTTAATACTAGTGTTAGTTAAAATCGTTTTTCTCAATATTTAAAAACTGAAAATATTTATTTGTTTCATAGGTAAGCACTGTCAAAAATAAATAATGACATTGAAATGTCACAGAGATCGTCGCTGGTTCAAATGTCACTGTTTTCGTTTTTCTTAAATTCTTTTTTGGATGTCTTAACACTAATAATTATTATAATTTTGTAGAATAATGAAATAAAACGATAGGTAAGTTAAAAACTAGAAGTATTCTATACTAGGATTCATTTTTTGAAGACGCTATTGTATGTTTGGTTGCCTATACCACAGATGTGCGTTGGGTTGCCTGCAGAAAATCGTTGAGTAATGTAGATAAATCATGCATTAATGGGGGTCATTAATGTATAATTTTGTCTTATTTTGAGAACGTTAATAGCATATGTTAATACACGGTCGACGGAAAAAGCATTTAATAAAATATCAACAAATAGTTACATCAATTGATTGGGTTTTTGTTAATTTTCTTGATAGTTTTCAGTACAATTTTCAATATCGAAGAAGTTTTTCCTAGAATATAATGAGAATTTGAACGTGAAATATTAAGATACACAAGCAATACGTTGTTAAAGTGAATATAATACTGAATATCAACTCAACTATATAAAAACTACTGAATTTCTATTATTGAATATATTTGCAATGTAAATTCTTATGCTTACCAATATAAATGTTTATATTGTTTGAATCATTAAATAAAATGAAAATTGCACAATACCTTCCAAGTAGCCGCGTTTCTCCTAAAATAGCAAAATGTGTTTTGGAACCAATTGTAAATTTCGTTGAGTGTCAGTTGTTTATCGGGTGATTCGATTATGGACTGAAATGGATAAAACGTATTCAACTTTTTGGATAGTCCTCTTCAGTTTATGAGCTTACCTGTCTAATCAGGGATGCGTATGTAAATGGGGGTCTAACATCAGCATTCTTGTAAAATTCCCTATTTCTTTGAATTTCTGGAAATTTCAATTACATTTATCTTTTCGTAAAGATTTTTGAAATATATATAATATAATATATATAACATTAAAATGCTCTTTTTTGGGTAAAGGGGTGGTTAAAGTAAACGTAATATCGTCTAATTTTAAATGACGTTTTATTCCTTCTTGGGAGCGTTTCTTAAAAAACTTATTTTACGACAAAAAACAACGACTCTCCCAAAACTCCCAAAACAAGAAGCAGAATGTCATTTAAAATTGGACAATATTTCGTGTAACTTAGTAATCTCTCTACTCAAGAAAATACTTATAATTAATAATTTTTGATGGTTTAGGAATCTTTATGATTTACTTGTTAACTGTATTATTTTCATTATACCTTGTTGAACATCTAATCCAGCTCTTTCTAGCATATAGGGTAAGCCTATAATGCAGCATGAAAAAGAAAGAAAAAATATTTTTTGAAAAATACAGAATTTAAGTTTAGGATTCAGCAGCCCAAGCTTTTTTCTAATGCAAATACATTCATACTACAAAAGTTTATTGATGGAAAATATTAATCTGTCACTCACCACCCGCTAATGACAATGCAGATTTATCACTCAGTCTTCTTCTGATTGGCCCCGCCACACTTGGGGCTGGTGAATGCAGTACCGGTGATCTAACAGTTGAGACCATGGGCCCCATAGATACAGGAGGTTGAGGCAGAGCCGCACTTACCGCAATCTTAACGGAGCTAACGGAGGAATCTTTGTGCGCATCTGGGGAGCTCATTTGCTTGGAAAGATGTAGGTGGTGCATCATCGCTTGTAGGCGATCTCGTTCCTTTTGTAGTTGCAGTTCGAGTTGAGAAACTACTTGCATCTGAACTCGGGCTTGAGCTGTCGAACGGTCGTCGAGGATGTGCTCTGTGTTTAAATGCCTGAAACAAGCAACACTTTTTTAAAGACAAACCAAATCGCTAGTAATCTTCGCTATGTGGTGAGAAAAAATAGATTTCACTAGAGATATTTAGTCAAAAAAAAGTTTCCAGTTGTCATAATTCATATTAGTGATACAGATATGGAAGTAATGTCATAGTGGGAATAAATGGACGTAGAGGAAAATATCGAAACTCATGATTGCTGAGGCATAAAAATAAACAACAGGCTATAAAACACATAAAAAGTAAGTATAATACTATAATTTCGACAATTAATTATAAAAGAAACAGTCATAACAATTGAAAATGAAACAAAATTAATTGATGATCTCTAAGATTTTGATAGTTTCTTGATAATATTTTTTTTGGGAAACATTTTCATTTATTCTCGCGTTATTTATCATATCGATAAATTCGTTGCCTATAAATTGTAAAAATGGTACAACGTGATCGGCTAAAATAACATGAATGTACTGCCTACCTTTTGGCAACGAACATTAACAAGACAAGAAGGATCACTCTAAGCTCCTCCCCTCGTTATGCCTATCTCGCTCGAATATCGGATGCTACTGTGTATAGAGCACCGTAAGTCTCCTACGCGCGATAAGCATAAACAGGATGTCCGTCGTAGAGATATGTAAAGGAATATACCAGTTATCTTTTTCAATGAGTAAATTTTCCTTTAGAAATAAAATAAACATTTACGTACTTAGTGTTTTGTGTTTGGTTCTGCAAACAGAATGATGGAAAGGCAGCATACGTGGAAAAATGTATAAACAATACTATGCACTTTATAAATGGCTGGAGAATTACTATTACCTCTGCTCTGTCTTTATGGGAAACCTTAAAATGCAGGAATTATTCAGTTCTTTTAACAAGGAACCTTAATCAGGATTGCATTGAAAATTTTTTTGGTCGGTAAGAAATTGTTGCGGAAACTCGAGAAATCCAACCCCAATTCAATTTTGTAGGGTATTCAAGAAATTATTTTCTCTAAAATATTTTAATGAGGTTGAAGGTGCCAATTGTATTGAAGATATTAATACAGTTTTGCTCAATGTAACTCCTGATATCCTAGAGAAATATAAAAATATCGATGTACCTATATTGACAAATAATAGCTCTTTAACAGTTTTCACATGCGACTACAGAAATCTTTCAAGTACGAATGGCAATGCTATAGTTTACATTTCTGGCTATCTATTAAAGAAATGTTTGCTGCAACACTCTTGTTCGACTTCTAAAAACTATGGAGGTCTGAATGTACCCCCTAGTAATATTGTAGAATATGTTAAACAACTAGAAATAATCTTTGTTGAAAATTTTAATAAAATTAGTTGTCACGAGAACGTTGGAGCGACCCTTAGAAAATTATATGAAAATTTACTGTTTACACATCCTTGTAAAGAGTTTCCTCATGAATATTTTTTAAACCTATATATTAGGCTGCGGATTTATTTAACAATTAAATTTGCGAACCAGGATATAATAATAGATATTCTTCGAAACAATCAATGAAACCTAACATAAAATTAAATATCTTAAAACATCTTTGAAAACCGGCATATTCAATATGAAAGACTTTCAAAATTCATAGATTTTAACTCATTTGGTAAAACGCCTTTGGTTTTGGATGGTTCGTGTATCGATTCTCACAATTTTCGAATCGCGATAATTATTTTTCCCAGTACCTACCCGTATTTTACTGTTAGGCAAGTTGGTACTCTTTGATGGCCTCGGATTTGAAATAACGTGTAATGACCTGTATACATTTTATATTAGAATACCTATTTAAGTTG
>CAJUYH010010947.1:0-11617 GCA_910591685.1 Galerucella tenella
AAAAAAAATACCAATCCAACGTATTTTCAATGATATTGACTGTGTACTGTGTATCATATTTTGTGGCCATAGCAACAAAGACAAACAAAGCTGTGGAAATAAAATTAATTAGTACTGTCATCAAATTTTTAAAGTTGAATAAACAAAAATCTATAAAAATGAGTTCAAGCGAAGACAATCTCCTTTCGGAAATATGTCTCCCAGTGTTATTTTGAATATTTAATTCTGGTATTAATATGTTTCTATAATCTTATTATCGCACTAGTGCGGTAATGTAATCAAAAACGCAGTAGTGCGGTAATATACGTCATTATGACACTGAAAATAGTGTCAAATCTTACCCGTTACATGACAGTTGTAGATAAAGTGAATTTAACAAGAACCCTTGCATCTGAGGCTATCTGGAACTTTTGACGCTGAAGGTCTAGGGGCCGTGGGGCATACGACGCTAAAAATCTGGCGCCCGAGATTTTAACCAAATTTTGCATCAAGGGTGTCCATAGGACGTGTTGGTGTGGTAGGAAGAGAGGCACTCTTGAGAGGTATCATTTCTCCTATTTTATTAAATCTTCAATTTGTACTCCAATAATGCAAATAGGATTGCATATCTAATATAACCATCAAAATGTGTATGGTGTTTTTATGTTTTATTTGTGGATATATATGTCAAAACCCTATTTTTTGCTACGCCGCTGTTCGATGTAAGCGGTTATGGCTCGAGGTAGTAGGAGATCGGCGAGAGTCGCCACCGTCACCACTTGGTAGTTGAGTTGTAGATGAGATTCGTAGAATACACGAGATAATTCCTGAAATGTATTTTTTATTTCACCAGTAAGCTTTGCTTACACACAATATACAGTCCACACAATTAAATCGAAGCAACAAAGTCAAAAAATATGGCTACGAAGTCCCTTTTATCATTCCTATTAACGTTGACCGACACTCCTGTTCGCTGAACGGAGTAAAGGTTGGTATTCTCGAGAATTGATTCAAATAAATCGTCCGAGAAAAATAAGTATTTTGAAATATCCCAATGGCGACTTCAGTGTATCCACATTTCACAATCCCAAAGTTATTTTTGGGAATGTTACAGACTATTAAAATTATTTTTTTTATTGGTGAACTATTTTACCTATTTGAAGCACGGCTCACAACACAACACAACAAACTCGAGAAACGAAATTTAAATGACTTTTTTTATTATTGATCTGACAGGAGTACTTTGTAACGTCAAAACCTTCATTCGAACAATATTTAACAATTTCAATTTTATAAATGAAAATGGAACATACAGTTGGTATTGTTTGAGATATTAACATTTCGATTTTTCAAATCGGAGGAAATGGTATTTAAATTTTTACTAATAGAAACTTTTATCTTGTCTTAAATTTCTCACGTATCCGTATCCGTAACGAACTGCGCATGTGTAGACCCGTTACGTCTCAGCCGATACGATGCGTTGAACGTATTGTTACGTACCCTACTCAGTATACTTAAACGTATTCGTATCCCGACCCAAGTCAGTATTCCGTGCTATTAGTGCTATATTACATCATCTTCCTCGTATCTCATTTAATATCGCCCCCTTTTTACGTTTCACAAAAATATAAAAAGGTAAAATAAAAAAAACTTTGTGGTTATACAATTAAAAACAGAACGAAGCGATACTTTTTCTGCTTGAAAGGTTTTTTGACAATTTATTTACGTCAACGTAACTCCAATACGGATACGGATACGTGTAAAAACTTTTGACAAGCTTAAAGTTTCTGTTAACATTCTCAGAACTCAATGAGGTTGTACCTCCATCAAAATACAAATCAGTTCATGCTTTTCTCATTTCCATGACAACGCAATTCAACCATTTTACATTATTAGTTCTTGTTTCCATTTCTTGTTGTTGCACTAGTAATAGATACCAGTATTTATAATTTCAAAGTGCACCAATAAAAAAAATAGCGTAAAGTTTTATTTGTCGCTCGTTTGTAGATTGGACGTCGTATTTTCGTGGTTCTTCTTATCAGTTGCTCCTGATATTAGATTTTGTGATCTTGTTTCTAGAGGACTTGAAACAGATTTAGGCGTACTACAAACAGATTGATATGTGGATGTCTGAGGTTCGGAATTTTCAGTTTCTGACGCTGACAGGTAATCAAAAATATATTATACTTCAGGAGGCAAACTATCGACTTCAGAGCTTTCATTTTCGTCGTCACTTCGAATTTTGTGGATACAATGCAAAAATGTTTCCGGATCGTGATGACATCATATTTGTATTAAACTGAAACAACGAAAATGGTCCACTTAGGCCCGGTTTATCAATAGCCAATATTATCCATCAGTTAAGTATCCGTCGGATAAAAGTAACTATCAGATAAAGTTCCAGTTCATTTGAAAGCGGTTTATCAACTCGTTTTCATACTCTAGTTTGTTAACTGACAGATAAAGAAAGTTGGCAATGCTGACGAATGAATGTTAGCAATCTCATTGGTTGTTACAAGAACAAGGTCATCAATTGATATTTTTGTTAGGTTATTGGTGAATGTTTATCCGAAGGTTTATGTTTTTATTTTTCTTTCTTGAAGATTTTTTGGTTGTTGATGAATATGAATTTTCTGAATGATTATATTCTGGATAGCTACGAGGACGAGGATATTGTGCAAGTTCTTGAATACGAAACAAGACCTTATATATACAGTTGGGAAAAGAGTGGACAACTTCGAAAAGTGGGATGACCAGGATTTTCATGCAAGATTTAGGATGATAAAAGAGACTGTTCTATCAATATTAGAACTGAATGAGGAACCACTTGAATGTCGAACTGCTGCTTCACCCTGCATCCAAGCCTCCTCTCTTGATTTCGAGGTTGCCCCATCCGTTTTTTATTATACACTTTCATTTAATTGCAATTTTTAGAAGCAAATTTCTCTCCTTTGTTGTGAAATTGCATCCTCTCTTCTTAGTAGTACCAGTACTTTCCATTTTTTACTTTGCTCATAACCCACGTAAGTTTGACACAACACCACAACGAAATCAAAACACAACAACTCTACCGAATAAAGTGAGGTTATGTAATAGACCTCAACCTCCAGATATCGAACTATCTGCCAGTTGAAACTGAAAGATAAGTATTTGACATTTTATCTGCCGGATAAAGTTATCCTGTTGTTGATAAACCGACCTTTCCAAAATAACTGGTACTTAAGCATTAACTGACGAATAAATTGCTATTGATAAACCGGGCCTTACTCTACCAAGTAACTATATTTTAGGATATATTGACCATATTATAAACAATAATTGAATCTTGGAAGATCCACCACCAGATTGTAGTACTATAAGTTTTCGGGTATTATAGGATGGATAGGCAACACAATTAGCGCACAGGTGAACAAATTACATATTGATTAGATTAGATTAGAATTGGGGTGGCTCTTTGTCCCATCCCACTGCGACCTTTGCAAATCTATTGTGGTCCTGCCTATATTTAGAGCTCGATATTCTTTTCATTAGACGCTAATAAGTCTAATAAAAGATACCGCATCCCTTGCGTAGTTCTCTGCCCTCGGTTTTACTTCTCTGAGTAAGTGGAACTGCACTCTTGCATATAGACAAATTTATCATTTTCTATAAGATACAAAATTAAATTAAGGGTTAATGCCATCATGTAAATATAAAAAGAGCATTGGAAATAAAGTAGGTAGGACAGACAAAGGAAAGCAAGCAATGAAAGCTCTTACCATATTTACACAATCAGATTGAAATACTAATAAGATAAGGTGGTCAACCATAACTTGAAAAAAAATTTGGGAATACATCTTCCGAAACACATTCAAATGATGGAATGATTAAATAAATTACAAAATTGGTCTGGAATATTATTTTATCAAACAAACATTCCAGTAGTCAAATAATCATACCATTAGGCATTATCTTTTTGCTTTTCCGAAGAAGCGAGTACTATGCTGTACTATTGTTAAAGGATTAACGAATACCTGATGCGGGTTCTGGTCATGAATCATCAAGTCAAATCGTCAAATCTTGGAATGAAGTATGTGAAAAATTCATTGTGATATATTAGATCCGATTACTTCATTCACTTGCGTAGTTTATATTGAAACATTGTTGAATCAGAAATAATAGCTCACAAGGTGCAAAATGTATTTCAAACCATAGATAACATACTAATAGATGAGCATCTGACCCGTGGCGCTTCATGCGGCGAATTAATTGTACGGGTGGCGCCACCTTGAGAGCCTGAGCAGTAACTCTAACATGTTTGACAAGGAGCACCTGTCTGCCCTCTAATCCGATGTTGCCAGTTGCATTAGATTGTAGGCAACCAAGCTTACACGATGTGGAAAGGAACAGATATGAAGGAAATTGTATATATTTTTCGAATTGTCTGTTAATTCTGTTCTTTCCAATGTATTATGCAAGGAGAACAATATTGAAGTAAATATGTAAATATCAGAAAATAAGAAATAAAAGACTGAAAAAACACAAGAAAAGCCAGGCCCAAACCCGGTTGATCAAAGTGTAACTATATATAAAAATATCAGAAAATAGGAAATAGAAAACTGAAAAAAAACGAAAAAACCCAAGTCCAAACCCGGTTTCGAACCTAGGACCTCTGGGTTGGGAACCTCTTCCCATTCAGTCGCATCGAGTAGAAGGTTAAAGGCTGCATTGACGCATGCGCACCTCAACATGCGGGGGCATGTAATTTTCCAGTTTTTGTTGGCATATTGAGACTTTCAATGCAAAATGGCATTTATGGTCCATTTTTTTAATATTCAATTTAAAATAACACAATATTTGATTGATATTACAATAATAGAAATCAAATAGTTGAGTTCAATTTGATGAAATGTCAAAAATGGATCATGTAGTGCCTAAAGGGGAAAAATTGAACAATAATCAAACAGTCTAGGTATATATTTTCAATCATTATCAAAAATAACAAAATGAATTAATCGTTTTTTTCATGTATTTCAATGACAAACAAAAATAAATAATATTAGGGACTAACAACAATACAATAGCTAAGAAATAGAATTGAGTGAATAATTTCGAAAGCATGTGCTGTTAGGTGATGGAAACTTTTTAATCACAATATTACTATAATTTTTATCAACAGTGATAAAAATGTTTGTTTAAAAAGCAAATAGAGAAGTTACCCTTTCACCTTTTATATGTATAGAAAACAGAACAAGACAAACTCTGTGGATTGTGAAAATAATTAAATATAATACAATGATGTCAAAAGCAAAAAGCAAAAATGAACAATAATGGAACAAAGAAATGTTGAAATTGGACTATAATTTTTATATATCTTTTGTTTCAACTTTTTTCATTTCAACACTTGCATTCTGTTAAGATTCTACTTTATTTTTAGAAGATTATGAAAACCATGAATAGCATATTGTTCATTTATAGACATTTTCAAGTACTTCAAGCACCTAGTAGTAGTGACCGCTTGAATATTTTGAAAATTGTTGACCTTTTTTCCATTCGTCTTTTATTGGCAGTTCTTAAGGAGGGAGCCTCCATATTTGGTTTCATAATGATCCTAGTAAATAAACAATTGTATTATTCAAAAACATTATTTTATGAAGTATAAGATATCACTTTCATACGATTATCGACAATGGCTTAATGCACTCCAATACTTCTTACACACGCTTTTTTTCTTGTGTATAAAATTGTTATCTCTTGTGATGGTCCTCTGCCATAGTGGGGTCGGTACAAAAGAAAATTTCATCAACTTATTTGGTATACGATATAGAACCTAATCACATTTAATTACATTTAATAAATATACGTAAATATATAATATAATATACATGTAAAATTACCTTCCCAAATCTTTCGTTCCAACTAAATTGAAAGCTGTTCTTCCCGGATTGGCAGTATAAAGCTATAAAAACAAAGAACTACTTTAATAATTCGTCACTTTCAATATAAGTAATGATAAATTAGATTTATTCCACTAAAATGAAGGTTACCGAGTGAACTATACGTTATAATACTTCACAATAAATAAATTGGGAAATTGTCTTTTTCGATAATGATTGATTATAGAAAATATTAACTAATTCACACATAACAATCTAGGACAATTAAGTACATAAATTTCAAAATTACGTGAAACGACAATGTGAGGCAAGCGCAAATATCTAAAATTATCACCAAAATCGTAACAGTTCTCATTATTATTCTAAATTTTAGTACTACTCATTCTTTTCAGGTGGCAATATTCTCGCATATTTAGGGTGCCTCTACCCTGTTGCAAACCAACAACACTAAGCAGCTACATTTGTTTTTTATTACATTTATACATAATAGTTTAACCAAATTACATAATTCTTTCAATCAGCAATCAAATTATTACAGTTATAAGAAAATTGTGAATGTAGGTACTTTATTGCGCTTCAATTCGAACGATGTGCCCATCGCTTCCTCCAACGTAGATCTCTCCTTGTTTTCCAGCTGTTATGGCATTCACCACGATTTCTACATCCACGGTTGCCTCTAGCTTAATAGTGGATCCTTCCATAATCCATTTCTTAATGGTTTTGTCCCAGCCTCCGCTGAATAGAATGTTTTGGTTGTTCCAGATCACTCCTTCCAAAGCGTTTATTATTTTTCCACTAGCACCCTACAAAATAAAAACTGATGACAATATTATTGCAGCCTTTTAGTATCGCTTCTCCCTTTTAGTAACCGCCGAGTAGGTGGCATGTGTTGATATTGTAAACGTGTAGACATTTTTCGATTGCAGATAATTATTCTGTGATACTTTTACTCCAGCGATAGCAGTCGAGTGCAGAAAAGACACCTTTTGCACCTATAGACACATAATAATCCATTTCACAAGTACAAGTTACAGCTATCAACTCACATAGGTATAAATTAAGTAGGTACCTGCGAAGATGATACTTCATTTTCAAAGACTAAAACACTATGAAAAACTGCTAGCTTCTTAAACCCCACAATATAAAATTTTTTTTGACTTTATAATCATTTTGGGCATGGAATATCGCGTCTATAGCCTTAAGTTGGGTTGAACCTTAATCGGATTAAGGAATTCCTGAATGCAATTCACGTTCCACTACGCGCTAAGTAATGCCTGTGGCGTCTTCATTAAAAATAGTGAGTGACCGTAGTGAACTTCGGAATCGATTTATTTTGACAATAAGATATCAGAGATTTCAATCTGTCAATCATTCGACATTTTTATTTCCCAACGTACGTACTTGTGTTAAATATAAAACTACAA
Organism: Galerucella tenella; assembly: GCA_910591685.1. Lineage (NCBI taxonomy): Eukaryota > Metazoa > Arthropoda > Insecta > Coleoptera > Chrysomelidae > Galerucella > Galerucella tenella. The sequence goes on from CAJUYH010010947.1 coordinate 7,280, forward strand.
ATAATTAAGAAATATTCAATAAAATGTCTATTACCTATATAAGTGAGCCGGGCAGAAAAACACAACTTGAAAAAGTAAATTCAACACGGGCATTCAATGAGACTGTTGATTTTAACTGACAACCTCGTTACAAGATGCTTCGTGACGAAGATCAGCTTCCAAATCTACTAGAGAAGAACGAAGACTTGCTACGTCTAATCCGAGCTCTTTGGCAGCAGAATAGGAAACTACGAGCTTATGGGTCGAGCAAGCTGATTCTCAGTTTACGTTGTCTAATATCACAAATTCCATTACAACGTTTCTCAATTAGACGCATGTTTTGCATTGGAAGTCGATGATATCTTAAAAAATCCTCCCGCTCAGTTTTCATATATACACACCTCCGTTTTATGGCTGGTGCTAATCCGTTCAAAAAAATCCTAAGTCTCAAATTTGGCTACAACTAATCCCACCCAATATTCGTGCTACTCTCACAACGCAGTCGGAGTTGGCGCTTGATAAACTAGCAAAATTTGCTGAAAAAAACGTCTCTCCGAACAATACAACTTTCTCCATAAGGGCAGCTCTTAACGATAAGGGCACAGAAAATAAACATTCAAATGCTATTGCTAATCTACGAAAGCAAGTTGCTGCGCTCTCTGCTTCTCGCTCACGTCCGCGCAAGTCTAACCACAATTCTAGACAGAATTATAAATTTTGCACTCGAGACCAGTCTAACCAACAATCAGAACAAGTTTCTTGGTATCGCAAAACAAATAAACACAATGCTGAAATGTGCACTGAACCTTGCAATTTTTTGGGAAGCGACGATCTAGTAGCCGTTAAGTTGTAATTGATAAACATTGAAAATTTTAGTTGATGCTGGTTCTGATTCATGTTGTGTTCCTCGACGTCTCCTTAGAGATCGGCGTTCTCCTGTTAACTACGATTTATGTGCCGCAAACGGAAACAATATAAAAACTAACGATTTATAACCTCTAATCTCAACTCAAGCCTTCGGCGTGGATTTCTGTGAATATTCGTCAATTGCTAATGTTAATTAACCGATCAGATTTTCTCACTCAATATCATACTTTACGTGATTGCCGTATCAAGCACATCATCATAGGTTTCACCAGATTTCAACCTCACAGTTTTTCACAACCTTTATCGCAAAGGCATGATGCAAGCTGGCACTACTCGCTTATCCAAGAGCTCCTGGTCCTCTCCTTCATATTTAGCACCGGAAAGTGACTCAACTTGGCGTCCCTGTGGAGAATTTCGTGCGTTAAGCGCTTGAACCATTCCGGATCGTTATTTTGTTCGTCACATTTACGTTTTTTTCTTCATTGATGGATGTGTGTTTTTAAAAATTGACTGAGTCAAGGCAATCGAAAAATTCCAGTTGATGAAGAAGATATTGGACAAACTACCATCATTACACTATTTGGACCCCTTCGAATGTCCACATATGACGTTTGGACTCCGAAATGCTGGTCAAACTTTCAAAATATTTGTGAATGAAGCGTTGCGTGGTTTCGACTTTGCTTTGGTAACATGGACGACATTCTTGTTTTCGCTCGTCTTAAAGAAGAGCACGAACGTCATCTCATAATTATATACGAACGTCTCTTGAAGTACAGGGTTTTTCATTATATATGGACCCTTCCATATCTCGCTTATTATTTGTAACAGATAAAAATGTCCCCTATAAGAGTTGAATAGTTATTGAAGAAGTTTTTAAAATCTAACAAAAATAGTATACAGGATGTCCCCAAAAAGAGGGTCAGAGCCAAAGTGTTGTTTCTTAAATGGGACACCCTATATATTTTTATATTTTTAAACTGTTCACTTCAATCCGAATTCAACAATATATAATTGTTATAGTCCAACCTTAACAGTTCAGAAAATATATACGACACAGTAAGATGTAGTAATCTATCGATTGGAATTCAGTAAATTTATTTACAGAATGAAGTAATCTTAAACTAAGTAAGCCCAAATGAAACTATAAATATTGTTCAAAATGACCCCCCATATTGTCAATGCATAATTGGTATCTTCGGCGTAAATTCTCTAAACATTTAGAAATAATATCAGTATGATTATTTAAGTTATTAATTTCGCCTCGAATCTTTTCCTCAATTTTCTCAAGATTGCCAAAGTTAACTTTATCCTTCAGCATCCCCCATAAAAAAGAATCTAAGGGAGTTAGATCGGGGCTATTAGGAGGCCATAGAATTGTCCCATTATTTCCGATCCACTCTGGAAACTGATTGTTGAGATGTTCTCTCACCTCTAATACATTATGGGGTGGGGCCCCATCTTGGTGCCAGATTATGGTATTTAATTGGTCAGCTGTAAATTCATCTCGTAGTATTTCACTTATGTTGGGTATTATGCAGTTTAGGTAAGTTCTCCCTGTTAACTTATAATTGAAAAATATTGGCCCAACCACTTTATCCTGGAATATTCCACACCAAACGTTAATCGATTTCCGTCCAGATTTTTTTATTTGTTGCACTTTCCGCTGTCGATGATTTTTATTTTCCCATGAGCGTCTATTTTTTCTATTAAACACGCCAGCTGTAGAAAAACTGGATTCATCTGTCCAACAGATTTTCTTGAGGATATCTGGAGTTTCATCCAAGCGACGAAGCATTTCCTGACAAAATATTAAGCGTTTCCGTTTGTGCAATTCAGTAAGAGCCTGCTCGGTAAGTATCTTATATGGTTTATTGTTATTGTGCCTTCTCAGAGTTCTAAAAATTTTCATAGGATGTTTTTGTAATATATTGGAGCTGGTTACTAACGAGTCTCCAGAGTTTTCTGCAAAAATTATTCTTTCTCATTCAACTACAATAAATCCAAAGAAATATATATTATTTTACCTTCAAAATTCAGAAGTGTATCTAACTCATACTCCTCATCAATTACAGACGTTCTTTTTTCCCTAGAAAATTTTTTAGTTGTCATTACATGCTGGTATATTCTGTTGAACGTATTTTTGCTAGGCGAATGCCGATTTGGATATAATTCCATAAATTCTCTCCTTGCATCTAATTTGTTATTATTATTTTCAACAAATAGAGAAAATATTTCTATCTTTCCATCATCTGTATACCGCATTTTCCAAACTATCAAATACAATATTTTATAATGGTGCGAATAATTACTTGTCAAATATGACTTGAATATGACAATGCTTTCATGGCCTAACCGATGTTTATAGTTGGTTTTCATCATACAGAAAAGGATTTTTAAATGAATATATTGTCTAAACTGTTAAGGTTAGACTATAACAATTATATATTGCTGAATTCGGATTGAAGTGAACAAGTTAAAAATATAAAAGTATATAGGGTGTCCCATTTAAGAAAGAACACTTTGGCTCCGACCCTCTTTTCAGGGACATCCTGTATAATATTTCTGTTTAAAAACTTTTAAAAATTTTAAAAACAACAATAATAACCATTTAACTCTTATTTGAAACATTTTTATCTGCCTCAAATAATAATAAGTGAGATATAGAAGGGTCCATATATAATGAAAAACCCTGTACCTAAGGTTCAGCTATCAATTCACAGAAATGCAGTTTTGGAGTTGCTGAGATTTTCGCCGTTTCTTGGGAATGCTGAATTTCATCGCAAATTTACACCTTACGCTTCTCAGTACGAGCTCCTTGCCATAACGCAATGAGCAATCCACTTCTGGAAATTTTTCAACCGATGTGTGTGTATATGGGGGGACATTTACTGAGATCTAAAAAATTTATTGTGCCCCTCTACTAAGTTCCTTGATAAAGTTTTAGAAACTAGTAGGTCATTTAGTACTATTTTCCGGAGGAATCTTAGGATATCTGCTGTACTAAATTCCTGTAGTTCATTCAACTACATAATTCGCGCATTTCTAAGTATTGACCAATTATCAATCAAAACAATATATTTCACGAAATATATTTTTGTCTATTCACTACACTGCTGTTGAACCTGTACATTAAGAGCTCATTCCTGCTCCAGAATATACAACGCGGTCTGGCAGAAGAGGTATATTTTCAATAACTTCCAATTCAGCAGAGCTCTCTGCCAAGTTGCGGTTTCGACAAAAAAAGTTAGTGACAGTAGTGAACGTAGGAATCAATTTATTTTGACAATTAGATAATGGAGATTCCAAGTAGCAGTCAAAATCATTCAACATTTCCATTCTATAACGTACCTGTGTTAAAAATTATAAAACTTCACATAAATAGGAAATATTCATTAGAACAGTAGGTACTTTTATTAACTATATACCTGTAGGCCAGATGATAGGGGTAACAACTACAAGTAATTAGCAATCCGGCTGATTTTTTTTCCATTT
>CAJUYH010010948.1:0-11617 GCA_910591685.1 Galerucella tenella
TTGACAGGAATGTCAAAATTTCCTAGCGATTTGCGGAAAAAAATATTCTTCCAAAAGTTTTAAAATATCCTCGGAAATATCGAATATTTATGACCACTTTCCACTTTACGTTGACTTTTAGAAATAAAAAAAGCACACACAAACACCTAATGGTCTCAAACAAACATACAAATGATATTTTTACGTAGATGAAGCAATTAATAGTTGATTAAAATACAATATAAACACACAACTACACATAACCTAATGCAATATCGGCCATATTGACATAAGTGAACACAAGCGATATGACATCACACGTATCATCGGTAGCGTTTGGAAATACTCGGGTTGTGGTCGGAAAGTGCATTGAAATTTGAATTTTATTTTAAAATTTGGGAGTTATTTCCAATGGAAACTGGTTTATTTCCTATTGTTAGTAATTTTTGATATAATATTTACTATTATAAATTAATATCCAAGCAAAATATGAAATATGCATGTACTCTATTATGTATGCTAACCTACCTAACAGCAATCCACACCTAATGGACAAAACAAACGAAGAAAAAATATCACCAATGACCGCCAAGCAGCAAGCGGAAGTGAAAATAACTACAGGATGTAATGCAACTTACCATACAACTTGCAGCTCAACTGGAATGAGCTAGAAGCACGCAGTCCACTGCGTGCCGATGCAGTGCCTTTGCACTGATGAATCTAAGACTGATATAAAACAGGAGATGCTTTGGGGAAGTTTGTATCGAAGCTCCAGGCGGAATTCTACGCTCGATTGAACATCGAGAGGATATATAGAGAGAAAAAGATCCTTATTTTCTCCTGGTCAGAAAACTTCTGGAATAATCCAAAAGAAGGTCATTGTGCTACCAATAGCACACAAAGCCAACAGGCTAAAAAGCCTTAAGGACTTAAAGCATTGACATTGTACTGATTGAATCAATCAATGAATATATTCTGGAAGCTGACACATCCCATAAATTTTATGTTTATAGAAAGTGCATGTTACGGGGTTTGCATCCAGTAATCTTCATCTATCTTATCTATTGCCTGGCAACTTTTTTTCTAAAATCTGTCTAATTAGTTTCTCACTTTCTTGTGATATTACTACAGACATTTGAGTTCTGAGCATGGATATATTTTATTTTTTAGAGAATGTAACACATTTTTAATAAGTATAAAGATATTCATCAAAAATGAGCTAATGAGGTTATTGGCGTTGGGGGGATTGAAAAAAGAGAAGACTTTTTATCTCTACATCATGTTCAGTTTAATAAGTAGTTTGTGAATAGGAGTACAGTAGCTTACGTTCTTAAGCAACTATTAATAAAAGTTATTTAAAGCTTATTAACATACCTATCGAGCGTTCCGACATTCTTCAAACGTGTTAAAGGAAATTCTTCATCGCAAACCGTAAGAAGTAAAAGTGTTAATGGAACCGTCATCATTATTTCCGTAACAAATAAGTATTCAACGAGAAGAGAAAATGAATACGGTACAGCACAAGAAATGTATGAAAATGTGTTAATTGAATTTTAAATTTTAACGTTGAGAAAATTTTTAAAAACATTTTTGGATGCTTCTAGGATAAAGCCAGTGGCAGTTCAGATTGAGATAGTCGGAAATTCCCAACTTCATTTCAGGTTTCCTTATTATAGGAGCAATTCTGTAAGCAAATGTTAAATTTTAACGCTCAGTTAAAAATAAGACAATCCGCTAACCCATTTTTGATGGTCTTTATGCATAATAAGCTTTAAGGTACTAACGGAAAACTCTTTATTGGATACCATGCATGTTGAAATTTGAATCATAATCTTGACTTTGTATAGATTAAAGCATTTTTAATAGCGGAAACTTCGTCAAATTTAACGGCAAGCTGCTAATTTTTAACAACTTCTTATAGGAATTGACCCTTAGGTGTCAATTAGTGAACGCAAGATCGTGGCGCAAGATGTACGGGTCTGTTACTTCCTTCTACTCTTTTTTATAATATTAAAACTTGTATTTTGACAGGAATTTTCATGACATTAATTTCATTTTCAATGAACTCTATGATTTTTTCCCCTATTAATCTGGGTTCAAGAGGAGAACATTCTGATTATTTCTCATAGGGCAAACAGTCCCAAATGTTTTTTTGTGTGTTTTGGAATCCGTTCTGATGCCGGGTGTGCAGTGCACTGCAGCCTGTTGGCTTATTGTACTCTACTCCCACATTTAGTCCACCCATCCAGTTATCCCCGTACCTTCTACACCCCTGCTCCTGTCCCTTCCCCAGTCTGTGACCCGTCTGTGTACCAGGTCTCTCCTCGGGGAAACTTTAGTCTGCTTGGGTCTCGCCAGTCTTTTCTGTGGGGTATTTCTACCTCATATTTAGGACTGAGGAGAAGTTTAGTAGTCATATAGTCTGTTTTCATATCTTAAATGGCTCCACTTATGATGTCCTTAATGGATATGTGTCCTGCGATCTAACTATTTTGTTGCTTGGGTTATTTTGCTGCCTAAATAGTCCCATTCTTGCTTCCCCCATTATCACGAGGTGTAATGGAGGAAGGCCAAATAAGGCTTCTAGTGCTGCCGTTGGCGTGCTTCTCATGCACCCTGCAATACTGGGACAAGCAAGAATTTGCACCTTGCCTAGTCTCATCATTGCATTCTTTCTTGTCGTCTTTGTCCACCAGATCAAATATGCATATGTTATTATCGGTTTATCCACTACACTGTATGTCCAGTGTATCATTCGCGGACTCAGCCCCCATATTTTCCCACAAGTTCGTCTTGCCATCAATAATGTGACTTTCGATCTTGTTGCTACTTTTTCACCCTGATATATTTAACATTCATAACCATTGGAATCTCCGTACCTTGAAGAGATAGTGGTCCCAACCCTACCAGGTCCCTCCTTTTGGTATAGGGTGCTACGTTTGATTTGGTAGGACTTATATTCAAACCCACCTCTTCCGTCCATTATGTTACTATGTTCAGAGCCTGTTGCATGCGTTCCTTGACCGTAGTATTGAATTTGCCTTCTGATATGATGTCCAGATCGTCCGCATATCCTAAGACAGTATGGTGTTCCTTTTTGAGTCTCCTGATCAGTCCGTCCATATTCTACAACGGTTAATGTTTTACCTACATGAATTTAGAAACACTCTCTAAAAATATTAAAAAAAAAACGTTTCAATCTCCGCTTAAACAATAAACAACACCTGTTGATCGGCAGCAGCAATATTAATAAAATTAACATCATTTTATCGTTTAAATTCAAAAAGATTTATATTTCAAAATTGATCTGTCATTTAATATTAAACGATTAACATTACTAACTATTATCCCAAAAATATATTCAACCAATAGACATCTATAAATGTGTCTAATGGGTAAAGAATTAGAAATTATAGAAGAGTGTTTTCTATATACAACCTACTTTTACCAAGACTTTTATTGGGGGCGGCGACGAAATTTGTTATTCAGCAGTAAAATAAAAGGTTATATTTTCTGTTTAAAACAGATGTTGATTGTTGGAGCTAAATTTGGCAAGAGTGAGTCGTTATAGATATGATCTGAAAGGAAATGGAATTAATGTGTGGTAATTTACATGCATATTTTGAAAATTATTGATTGAAGAGAGATAATTATCTTAAAATATCGTGAGCGAGAAGAAATTTCCGGGTATAATTTGATCTCGAGTGGTGTTCGGTAAGAGAATTTCACGTTAACAATACTAATATTTTAACGTATTATTCACCTTATACAAAGTGAGTCGTGAGGATCGGAGATACATAGGTAATCCTATTTCATACAAGACTTCATACCATACCCAATAACCATTAAAAAGTGTACAATTGTTCATTGATATACAGGGCGAAGTGTGGGTTTTGACTGATATTTGTTTTTGATTTGTCTCATATTTTGGAAAATATCTGCTACCCATCTGCTACCACCTACTTAACTGAGACTAAAAAAATCATAACAATCACAAAATTAGTTCGTTTTGTTCATATAATAGTTATTTTTGTATCTAGTGCGCGAAATGATACTTTGATGATTTTTTTTAACGAGGCTCAGCCGATGGCGCAGCAGATGATGAAACCTATTTGTTGGTTAAGGTGGATTTTTGATGATTGTTTTATGTGTTTTTTAAATTACTGATTTCCTTTTAGGTTGTTTTAATACTGGGTATTTCGGGTGCTTGCCGCCGTGAGGAACTCACTAAAATGACGGACGATGACATAGAAGATAAAAATTCCATTTTGATTGTTAAAGTACCCGATAGAAAAACGAATATACAACGAATTTTTAGTTTCAAATTTAGATTGTCGCGGGACACACGGTAGGAACTTTAGTTCGTTTTAAGCAAAAATTATGTATAGTTGAAATAATACCCTTCTTGGTGTGCGTCATCGATTGTTAATCTCCTTCTATCACATTACGTAGGAAGTAATGGAAAAAAAGGCAGGTCTGTGATTAATCCTAATAAAAATATCACAATAATGAACCGTTTGAATGTTTTACAAACGTTAACCCTAATCTTTGACTTACAAAAATTTGATTGGTTGATGTTTAGATTACGCGCCAGCGCAACCTATCAATCGCGAGATTAAAATACTATGAAGGCGTAACTTTCATAGCGGCAATGTGTCTTACGTCTTTTTCTACTGTCACACTGACAGTTCTTGTCAGGTGTGTACTTTGTTGCTTACGGTCAATTATTATTTATTTGAAGTGAATATTAATCTTATTGTTATATTTATCTAAATAATACAAAAATATGCCTAGATACACGAAAAAACATCAGCATTTTGAAAGCTCTGAAGTATTTTCAGTTAGGAAAAGAAGCTGGTAATTATTAATTTCATAGCCTTCTCAGCTTTGGCCTAATACGATCCTGGTGATTTTATTTATCAAATTTAAGGTTAGCTATATGTCAAAATAACAAATAAAATAAACGACATGCCGAAAACCCGGATATACGTCACAATCGATGACGCACACCAAGAAGGGTATTATTTCAACTATAATACATCTGACGTTATAGATAAACGATTTGCATATTCTTTGGTGGTTGAGTAGTAAGCATACCAGACTCTCACGCAGTAGACCCGGGTTTAATTTCCCCTGAGGAAGATTATTTTTATTGTTAATTTTATTTTTAAATAATTCATGAGGGCAACATCTACTAATAACAGCATCGTATATTTAAAAAATGAAACCGTAGCATTATACAAATTGGACATACAAGAACTGTACGTTTACCACAAAATTAGTGGAAACATAAAATTGAATTGTAAAATGTTTAATTTGAAGTTATATTACAGTTTATAGAAATTTTTATTTTCTAGATTTTTTCTTAAGTGGGTCGTAGGAAAAATATGCTGTTCGACTCGTGTGGATTGTCCATATCGCACTTGAATGATTGAGCACTCCGCCTACGGCGTCGTGCTCAAACTTCGTCCTCGTGCGATATGGCCATCATATCCACACTAGTTGCACAAACTACAATTTCTTTCAAAATATGCCCTTTTACATTTAAAAACAACCTGCCAAATGTCAAATCAATTTATCCATCCATTTTAAAGTTATCGAATTAAAACATTCAAGTTTTCAAAATTTCAACACTCTGTATTTCGAAAAGTGAATGTGCTAGACCCCTTAATCGCGCAAAAAAAATTATGGAAATAATAGTAAAAATTTATCCGAACAAATTCAAGTAGATCACCAGCACTGCGAATACCAGCTTTGCATAAAATTTCAATATAGCATCGGTGGTTCAGTGGTCGAATGCTCGCATTGCACGCGGGCGGCCCGGGTTCGAATCCGGGCAGGAGCATATTTATTATTATGAATCGCTGCTTCGTAAACGAGAGAGAGACTAAGGAGGCACAAGCACACAAAAGCAAGGCACATAACGAAGCAATGTAACATAACGCAGCGTAACGTAACGCGTAACGGTCAGATCTTTTGCGTCGCGACCCCTGGTCGCTCAAACATAACCTGGCGTAAAGAACTAAAGTTCCAATAAGAGATGTTTTAACCAAGTTGTTGAAATAAATAGTATTGGAAAGATATCTAGCTTAATAGCAAAACACCTAAAATAACCAAATCCTGATGCCCACACGGGCCATTGTTTCCGGAGAACATCAGCCACACTCCTTGCTAATACGGGGGCCGATATATGTGTTTTGAAGCGACATGGAGGATGGAAATCTTCGACTGTGGCCGAAGGATACGTGGAACATTCTATCAACAATAAAATTCAAATATCGAATAAAATTTTAAACTATGAAATGTCACCTCTACGGCAGTTGCTTGCAAATCAAAAATTGATAGTCTCCGAATTCCCAAAACTACGATATCACGAGGTGAATCTGAGTTATCTGGTTTAGGAATAAATATTGGTTCGTGCACTGTGGCTGCACCATTAATGTTAACATTGTAAATAATAAATAAAATTAGGTAGTGTTAAATTTTCTCACAATTTGAAAGCCTTAATTATTGTTATACAATTATAAATAAATGATTTCTTGGATTTTTGCTTGATTGAGGAACATAAAGGTTAAAATATAAAAATCTCATATAGTTTACATGCAGTGTGCGAAGTATTTAAGTATTTCGCACACTACTTCGCGCACGGTGTCATGATAACGAAGGAAAATTAAAAAAAGGGTCTCTTCGCTTATTGTTGTCAATGCGCGAACCTTGTCATATTTTGACGTTTGTAGAAAAAAATTTTTTTGTACAACTGTCATTAAAAGTGACACTTTTAATGATAGCAAACAATGTTAAAAACGATTGTTTACATAGCAGCGTGTTAAAAATACTTTTAACACTAGTGTTAAAAGTATTTTTAACACTGAAATTCAAATGACAGCGTCTTTTCTCATTTGTTAGTAATCATAACGTTGGCAACGTCTGCCATTCACAACAATCTTTTGATTATTTGAATACTAAAATGCATTTTGAATTTATTGTCATTGCAAATTCGCTCGTTTCATTATCAAAATAGGGAAGTTGTACAAAAAACATTGTATGGTATTTGTGTTAAAAGTGATTTTATTTTGTTCGTGAAATTGTTCAATTTGCTCCGCTCATTTCACAAACGTTTTCACTCACAAAATAAAACCTCACTTTTAACACTCATATCATAAATAACTATTAACCTTCAGATGGTTTTTGAAAACTTCAATCAACGTCAATTTTCAGTGTAAATTATAATGGAAACAAAATGAACCACAGATTTCCGAAAACACATAATTGCTTAATTACAGTTTTCTGTAACAATTGTAATATTTAAGTAAAGCGTGTTATCAAAATGAATGTCAAGATAATAGTATCATACTATTATAACGCCTTAAGAATTTGAAAATTACTATTCAGAGAGTAGACTGTTCAGTAAGAATAAAGATCTATACTTCTGGGGCTATATGCCCCGACAGATAATAAATTATGGTTTCAAGTAAAGCGGAGTTGGGATATCTTCACGAAATAACCAACCATTTTTCACTAAAATTAAATATGAGAACTCTGACAGGAAACTGCAATTGAGCAAATAACAGCAAAACCGAGAAGGTTTTTTAGTCAATATGAATTTTGGTTTGTGGTTAGTTGTAGGGATGTCACTATTATCGTATTTTTAGCATTCCGTTCACTTTGGTATTAATGTATTAATGTTATTCCAGAGCAGAATTATGCTCTCAGAGCTTCTGGAGGGATGATATCTACCTTGTACTGATGAGGTGTAAATACGACGAAAACGGTATATCAGTGATATTGTCCCTTCTATTTACAAACCAGAATGGTTGGTTATATCGTGAAGATATCCCAACTAGGCCAGTCGGTATGGGTCATTTTGGACCAAAAGTACAAGTAATTAGCAATACGGCTGATTTTTTTCACAAGTACTTCGATGTATGTAGATTTATATAAAAAAAATTTTACCAGTCTATCGATTTCCCAAGTTGAAAAAAAAATCAAAAACTTTTTTTTTCCGAAATTTTCCAATATTTCACGCTGTGAAAAAGGTGGAGAAGAATAAAAAACATCACCGTGTAGGAAGAGTGTTTTGCAATAAAAAAGGTCTCCTGCGTTTTTTCGTCCGATCAATGGTTTGTCCGTGAAAAATTCGGTAAACTAAGTACCTATGTGTTCCGCATCCGCGCGACTCTGCTGCACGGCGGAAAAAATATAAATATTCAATCAGAATTTTTCTCCAATCTTTGGTGAGAGTTAAGGTTGTAAATAATAAATAAAAGGTCATAAATTAATTTTTACATATTTTCATTGGAAAAAGGTATGAAAAAAATTATATCCTAAAATTATGTAGGAGTTTTTATCGTTGTCTAGGGTATTGATGGTGTAGATACTAGTTCATACATTTATGAACACTCAAACATATAAAGCGGTACAAATATAATGAGGTTAATTACATAAAATATAGCGAAGCTGCCGGGATAAAAGGTGTCGTCTTACGTCGTTGTGACTTGTGAGTTCAAACTCTAGAACTGAAGAACTGAACTAAACTCATACTAAACTGTCTTTAGGAGGTAGCCGATTGAGGGGCATGCGCGGATCGTTGAAAGGCACGCATGCGTGGAGCGCTGAAAGGCATTTGTTACTCCAGCGGCGTGTTTATAGGGGTTTGAGTACAGAAATGCCTACAATTATATATTAATAATCTTTTATACCTTTTCACTATATACATTTTGTTCGTTGAATATTAATCTTTATACTACAGGAGTATCAAATTTTATTTTGAAAAAATAAAGAAGATTCCTTCCAGAATCTATAAAAATTTCTATTTTCGCATATAATACAAAAAATCATTGAATACAAAAATGTATGTGAAATAATTAATTTTATAATTATATATTCTTGATCCTAGAAGTTTCCCAACATTTCTACGCAAACCCCATCGAAATTACTCCAGTTTTATCACAGTTACAGTATTTAATATATATATTTTCTTGTAAATTCAAGTTTCCTAAAATTTACAAAATAATGAAAAGTGCCATATTTCGTAATTATGAAAAATTAATTATCGGTAAATTTTATCTAAGGAAAAGACCTCCTAAATAACAGTTTCCTTCCTTCGAAAAATTGTTTCAATACCACCTTATTATATAATATATTTTTTATTGAGATACTTGGTTTTTTATTAGAATATAATATTTGTATTATATATGAGTAATTTGCTAAAAATGCTTATGTGCTATGACATAAAAAATGCTATCTTAAAGCCGACACTTTCCCCTTCAAAACGCCGTATTACAATTATTTATATCTACATTATAACTGTACAATACCTTATAATGTACTCCGCCGCGCTTCAGAAAATAGAGTCGCGCGAATGCGGAACACATACTTAGTTTACCGAATTTTTTCCCGACAAACCATTGCTCGGACGAAAGAAACGCGGGTAACCTTTTTTGTTACAAAAAACTCCCCCTACACGGTGGTATTTTTTATTTTTCTCTACCTTCCTCCAGCGCGAAATATTGGAAAATTTCGAAAAAAAAGTTTTTTGATTTTTCTTTCTAATTTGGGAAATCGATAGACTGGTAAACTTTTTTTCATATTAATCTACATAGTTTAAGGTATTGCTAATTACTTGTAGTTGTCACCCCTATCGTCTGGCCTGGGGGTCTATTCTCAAACAGTGACATTTTTTGTCGCATGCGAGATTTTACTTCTTTATATAATATATCCTTGATTGACAAAAGTATAATCTCGCATGCGACAAAAAATGTCACTGTTTGAGAATAGACCCCCATAACCCCGTTTAACGTGGAACTGTTGTTCATTGTCGGTCGGGGCATATAGCCCGAGAAATAGATGTTTGTTGTTAGTGAGCGGTCTACTATTTAAAAAGTAATTTGCAAATTTGTAATGCGCTATAATACCACAGATTATAAAGATTATAATCTGTGATGATACTATTATCTTGACATCTATTGAACAAAAAATAAATAATTATGTTCTGTGTAGTAATTATGTGAGTGGAAGAGAGGAAGCTATAGCATAACAGGGAGACAATGCCTAAGAAGTGGACTTTTCGTGGAGAGGAAGTTTGCTGGTCTCTCTTGGACATAGATAATTTAATTTATAGTGCTCACTGTTCTCCTACATGAGATTCTACGTATGAAAGATAAACATTTGCCGATACGGTATACAGAGTGGCACAAAAGTCTGAAAACGGCCAATTATCTCGTATATTGCTTGTCCTAATTGAACAAAACTTGGGGTACGCTTATTTTGGGAGACGTAGATTCCAGATTAGATATTTGCAATGTTACCAAATTCACTGTTTCTTTTATATTAATAGTAACTTTGGTTTTTCAAATTCATCACCCTCTATATATTCAGTCATTATTGAAATCTCCTATTTAATACGAGCTCACCTTACGATTTTATTTGGAGTAGAAGTTCTTAATTACATAAAACAGTGCAAAATATGTAGATTTGAAGAAATTTTGATATTTAAATGTAGAATGCTGTGATTTTGTTAATTGGGCAATTCTTTATGGGAGGAAATTTAACGTCAAATAAATATAAATTTTTACTTAGAAATGAAATTGTACCTACACTGAGAAACTTGCTTAGAGCCAATTTTAATCAGATATGATTTGAGCAAACTGGAGCTCCAGCTCATTTGGGTGTAAATGTTCGGAGTTTAGCTAAGATATATTCCTGACGATGGATTGGTAGACGTGGTAGAATTGAATGGCCTCCACCTTCACCTGATTTCAATCCTAAAGATTATTTCTATTGGGGATACTTGAAAAAATCGGCTTACAAATAGGCGTTGTCAGACTTATGTTTTATAAATTTTAGACCTTCCAGACTACATACAATCATAAGTGTTACATATGGTTGAACTCGTACTTATTGAAAAGGAGATTCCAATAATAACTGAACATACATGACGATAAATTTGTCAAAGTTACTAATAATATACGATAAACGGCAAATCTGGCAACATAGTAGATATCAAATATAGAATCTCCGTATACTAAAATAGACGTTTCCAGACTTTTGGTCCACTCTATATATATTTCGCCTGTGCGTGAATTTGTCACTGAGCTCTATCCTAAACGGCTGGACCGATTTTAATGAAATTTCTTATACATCTTCAGCTGGATTCGAGAATGGTTTAGATTCACAATTGGTCGCAATAGGTGGCGCTGCAATCGTGTTCATGCTGAACTTCTCCTAACCGGTTGGTCCGATTTTGATAAAAAATGTTGTATCTGTTTGAGTAAGTAACTGGATGGTTTATATTCATAATTAGTCCCGGTAGGTTGAGGTGTAATCCGGTTCAATTTGAAAAGGAAAATTGAATTAACAATTGAGATAGAAAGGAAGCAATACATAGATAGATATGAAAAGCAATGTTCATGTGATATTATATGTTGACTCAATAGGACACTCCTCTTGTTGAAATATAAATACTTTTTCGTACTTCCGGGCCTAAAGTGACAACTTCACTCCCTTGTGACAGGTACTAAAGTGTCACATTTAATCCCTCCGGGATTAAATATTGACGAAACTCCCGGAACGATTAAATCACAAACAAACGAATTTTTTAAGCGGCACCACTTTTTAAAAGCATCGTACTGCTGCTCGT
>CAJUYH010010949.1:0-11615 GCA_910591685.1 Galerucella tenella
TGGAGGAGAGGGGTAGAGAGGGAGGAGCTAAGAGAATTATTTATTAGCGAATTAAAGAATGGGGTGAACATAGAGATATGTGAATATATTAGAAGGTTTGAGGAGATTGTGAAAGGAAAGGGAGAAAAGGAAAAAGAGAAGGAGGCTGTGAGATAAGTAAGGTAAAATAAGAAAAGGAGATGTATGTAGAATTGTAAGGATTAAAGAAAATGTACAGGAGTAGATTGCATAAGCTTAGAAATAAGTATGTAATGAAAATTATAATAATAAATAATAGTAGAGACGGCGTTAAATTATTTTCAAATATATACTGCAAAATGTCGAGAGGATTTGACGCTTCAGGTAATGAAAATAATCTTAATTGTTTGGTCTCATTGAATAAGTCATTTGCTGTCACGTCAACATCCTTCTTTTCCTGATCTGTTAGCTTTTGTTGCAGAGCATGACAATTTTTCAAAAGATCGTCATTTAATTTGAAAATATCACAAAAAAAACCAAAAACATTGTCATAATCAGACAACACATCAAACCTACTATTTAAAGGATTTAGCGCGTGATCAATTTTATTCGAAAAGAAATCCATTTTATAAGCGGTTTTTGGATATTCAGATGTCTGATCCCTCTGTTCATAATCGAACATTTTAGATTTATACTTTTATCTAACAGTATTTAACGCAGGAAAACTTTGCTTTATCTCAAGTTGGGCAGCTAGTTTTCCAGCTTGATCAAATATTTCCTCGAAAACTTTATCATCCTTATAATTCCTAAAATGATTAAATATATTCTTCAAATAGTTTCGATACACTTCAATGTCAATTGGTACATTTCGCATCATTTTGCTTACAATATTGATCTTAAATATAACATCATACCAAATTATGCTATTTCTAAACGACTAAATCTGAATGAAAAGAAACTTTAGCGGATTTATAACATCAATCCTACTTGACCATCTGGAATGACTTAGCCGTTTTAGACGTAACTCAGGTACATGTATTTTAATTATATAACATCCCATCTTTTTGTGTATAACGAGGAACATACATAGAGTTTTTGTACCATGTTGAAAAAGTCAACTGTTTTATTAGAAACCGTTACAACATCATTCACTCATAAATTCAAGCTGTGTGCAGCACATGGCACAAAAAACGAACTGGGATTAGCATTGAGTATCTGTTTTCGTAAACCAATATGATTTCCGCACGTATTTGCCACATTTTCATATCTTTGACCCCTCATGTCTTCAATATCTAAATATACATTTTTCGAAAGTACAATTACAAAATTAAATAGCTCATAACCAGTGGAATCTAATTTTGGGTTGAACGCTATAAAACTCTTATGTATTTGGACCTTTGTAGAACTATCATTAAGAACGACAAAACGCAAAACGAAGCGCATTTGCTCTGTATGGCTTGTATCCGGTGTACAGTCTAAAATTATCGAAGAGTATTTGGATTTACGCACCATATTCAAAATATTATTTTTTACTTTAGAAGACATTAATTCAATAATGTTGTTTTGTATCTGGTAGCCTCAATAATGGAACCTTTTGAAATAGTCAGCTTGTGAGTTATACGCTCGTCTAAGGTGCTCTCTCATCACAGAATCGAACGAGGAAATCATCTCTACAGCTTTGAGAAGGTTTCCATTATCATATTCAAAAAACATTTCAAATGAACATTGGAATGCCAGATATCGTCTAGATAAAAATTTAAGAACTGCAACAATTCTTTCTAAAACGTCATGCCAATACTTTTATTCAGTTTCTAAAACCCGTAAGTAATGATCGTTTACCGTAGTGGATAATTTCAACATTTTTTGTAAATTCATCCATGTATTCCTGTGAATTCTATATTACGTGAATTAATGTTTCATGTCTTTGTATAGCGAATAACAAGTGTTGCCAATCACAAAAACCATCGGTATCACTAAAACTGTCTGAACTGTTGCGGAACAGTTTATAACAAAACAAAAAAATTTAGGCAAGTAGACTTGCCCGGTACTTTTCATTACTATTGTTGTTCGATCGTATAAATCATTTGAATAATAATATCATAATTGAATTTTTTAATTTATAAAAATTTGCGATCCAAACAAACGAGTGTTTGAATTAAATTATTGGGTTACTTAAACAGTCATATGCCTGTTTTGGTATTTTCATCGATGAAAAGGGATTCTCGGAAGTACAAAACTCTAGCAAGGTTTGTTGAGATCGGTGACGCGTTACGCGTCATCAGAATGCAATGTACGTACTTGTATATGTAATTTTCCCACAATAGATAAAAACGTCATTTTCTCACGACATAAACGTCCGATCGAAATGAGACATAGCAACTTATCATCCCCCCGAACATTATCATGCTATGGCCAAAATTTCAGACTTTTTTATCAAGCCACTCCTGAGATCACGTGGCTTCTATTTTTATTGCATGTGTTACCTCAATAGAAAACACATATTCGTTATCTCCGGTCAAACTGAAAGTCATATCGAATTATGACGTCACCATTTATAACCCCCCCGATACCCTAATGCTGTGTACGAATTTTCAGATCTTTTGGACCAGCCACTCCTGAGATCACGTGGCTTCTATGTTTTTCGTCACATAAATTCTATAAAATATAGGTATTTCGTTCGAAAACGCATATAATTGTTATTTTACGGCGAACGGAAAGTCGAAACAAAATTTAACATAACAATTTATTGTTTGCTCGATAACAATTACCTCCTTATAAATTTTTAATTTGTTTGGTCCAGTAGTTTTCGAGATACTCCCACTATATAAATAAAATATTCGGCCATCCGCCCGCTGAAAAACACGTTTTTCATCTACTTGACCTTCAAAAACATGAAATTTGTTTTTATATTATTCAAGGAGGCAATTTATTGAACATTAATAGTAAGTTTTTTTATCCATTATTTCAATTATTATTGTTGAAAAATGCGATTACATGCGTTATTTTGACGTTTTCAAATCGGACGAAACCAATACTTTCTTATCACTAAGTGATGAAAAGTAAAAAATGGACTTTTCCGAAACTGGGTAAATAAGCCAAATTCTGTCTGCTGCTC
Organism: Galerucella tenella; assembly: GCA_910591685.1. NCBI lineage: Eukaryota > Metazoa > Arthropoda > Insecta > Coleoptera > Chrysomelidae > Galerucella > Galerucella tenella. Next base: position 3,074 of record CAJUYH010010949.1, read on the forward strand.
CTCCATTTTCTAATTCGCTGACAAAGTATTTACTTGAAAATTTTCTTTTGTCTTCATTAGTAGGAAATTGATAATTGCGTCCTGTCAGAGAAGGACTACGATCAATCAATATTGTAACTTCGTCATTTGTAATGCTGCTGGGCCATAAATCGGGGTTTTCTGGTGGAAGACTTCTGGTCATCTCAGTCTCGGCTTTAGTAGACGTTTGCTGATTAGAAGTGTCACTGTTCCGTCACTGGCAATTAGTGGCAGCACCTTTTGGGCAGTAATTATTCGCGCCCTAATTTTAAGTGGCTAGCGCAGCTCGGCCATGCGTCTAGCCCATAATTCGTGGCGGCTCCGTTGACTATCTTTTCAGCAACAGCTTCCTCTCTGTTTCTTCCACTACGAGACCACGAGTGGCGCCTATAGCGCCAGTTACCACAACCAGGCCACGAGCGGCGCCGACCGCGGAAACCGCAACTTCGGCCACGAAAAGAATAGACACGAAGGCTCATCCTCACTTGGCTGCCAACGCTTAAACCAGACACACATACACACTACAACTGTAGCGACACTCTAATACAAATACCTTACACACGTGCAATTTGATTTATGAATGAATTATGTTTGTCATATAGTTTACGAATAAATATATTCATGAGTTTATTCCAAGAAGCTTCGTCCATTTAAATAATTAGCCGGAAGTAGCTAAAAATTCATATGCGCTATGGCTCTACGTATTTCATCAATCATGCGTAGCCTATCAGGTCATGGCCAAATTACGCTGCACGTGCACGGCCAATGACTTGACGTAATCATTTTGGGAGCTACCTTTTCGCCCGACATGCAACTCACCACCAAGCTGAAGAGGACGCCTGCTTTTCATTGATTATTGTTCATCGACTATTCAACGTGTACGTGTCCAACTTGTTTTGTATGTTATTTGGTGTATCTTCATATTGCTCATGAAGTACAACCAATTACAGTTCAACTCACGTGAATTCAAGTGTTCATTAATCAACCATTGTCGACTCAATAAAAGTGTGACTTATTGTGCAAGTGAATCTGTGTGGAAGAGAGAAACACGAGGGATTGTCTCGTGGCTGTTTACCACGCGGTCGCTTGCATCATTAACTTTTGTACAACTTCTTCGTCTTCACATGGATCACTCATATAATCTAATTAACTCAATTTATTGTGCATCATCATCTATCATACTCAATTGTTAACTCATTCAATAGCAATTCAGTGCTAATCACTGTGTTCCGTTTTCACTGGGAGCAGTCGGTAATTAATTGACTGCTCAAGTGCTTGAGTGGTGTGAAGATGGCACCAATAGTGATTGCTCTCAACTTTGCAATTGTTACCGCTCAATTGTGGCGACTCATCACGGATGATGGTCGTCACATATGCAAATGACCTCGTAGCGCCTCAAGGGCTGCGCTAATTCTCATTGTTGATTAGCTCAGGGCGCTGACCGTGAACGTTGCCTATTTTCTCACCAGATGACGACGGTGAAATAGGTCAATTTCGCTTCCGCGTTCACGGCTCATCAATCGCTCTCATTCTTCTGTGGACAGTTCGTCAAAGCGCACGCGACGTTTTTTTTTACGGCTCGACTATTAATAATTATTGTAAGTTTTGTGCTCAAGTGAAGTTCACTGCAAAACCTAGACTTAAGAATTAGACGCTCTCACAAATAATGTACGCTTCGTGGTGATGCCGTTTGGGCAAGCCATCTCTATTCTACGCATCATAAGATCACTCACAAAAATCTCAACGATCTCACATTCTCTCATTGTCACAAGCTCAAAATACTTGTTCTCAGTTCTATTATTTTCTCGGCTCAACAAATATTTTTTGATATTCATATATTATCGGTTATCATTGTAATTATCCTACAACAAACTCAAGCATCGTTGACCGCGTGGCCGGCAACGGACAACATTTGTAATTACTCAACCACATTGTTCAAAATAACTCAAATTATTATTTTTTGCGTATAAATCAACATTGTGTATTTATTGGTTTTTTGTTAGAGGTGTAATTAGCACATTATCTTTATTATAACTATATTTTTCATTTTCTGATGAGCGTTTACTAGACGTGGCAATTATCACGCTTCATACTTTACTCATTGTATCTTCACATATTGAACTTGAATTATAATTATTGTTCTTGCGCTCGCCAAAACTATTGTACCGTTCACGATTATTTTCAATGTTTTTTATTTTTTATATTTCATATACCTGTTTTTTTTTCGTCAATTAGCCAATAAGTTGGGTTTTGAACTAAATAAAATTGTAAGCGTAGTATGGATTTCCTACATCAAATTTAATCGCTGGGCAGATTGTCAATTAAACCAAGTCCCTGTTTAATATCCGCAATTATCCAGCTACTCAGGTCATTCCTCAAACAGATTGCATGCGCATCACTGATATTCAATTTATTGTACACCGCATTTCAGTTCAACTCATCTAGATTGTCATTACACTTATCACCAAGTAATAGTAGCACTGATTAATAATTAAATACTGATAATTTGTCAACTGTAGAAATATTCAAGTCAACTCAATTAAATTCAACGTAAACTCATCCATGTAATTCAACTCAAGTTAAATTCATATCTATCTTGTACCAGTGTGAATGTGTGTATGATATTCGAATAAATACGTTTAAATATTATTGAAGAATAATACCGACAAATTTACCGCATAATTTTTAGTTTGCTAACAGCGCAAACAGTCACGTATAGCCATTTTTCTTGGTATGGCCGTTTTTACAGAGGCTAAATTTTCAATAGCAGCTGAAATCGACGGTTCAAATGTGGCAGATAGTAGTGATGCTGCTTTGGAAATTATATTTTCATCTGCCTCTATGGTTTCAATGTTGACTTGACTTTTTTGCAAGAAATGTTTCATATAATCGGCCATCTTCTGCGGTTCTTTGACTCTCATTTGTTCTTGCTCTCGAAATTTAGCACTAGCGGTTCGTTTTCTCTTGTGTAGCTCCGAGAATTTAAAGAAAAACTAGATCAATATTAAAAGAAAGAGTTGGTAGAAGCATCGACATGCATCTTAAGAACTACGCTCGCATAAATTCCACAACGCCCACTGAATTTTTGTTATTATGTATCTTAGAACATCAATCTGAACAAAATTCAGATCATTCTGACGCACAGGAGGGTATGTTCTTATATAAATATTTTTGCTAAGGTTGAAATATATATTATTTGTTATTCATCCAATAAATAATTACAGGTCCATATTTAAATAAGTGAGTAGATAATAGTGGCTCATCGTCAAATTTCAAATCGGAAATATCTGAATAAAAAACGTAAACGAATATATCTGAAAATTATAAAAATAATCTAATGAAAATGTTTAAAATCTAGAACAAATCTCACATTCAATTTTTTACGTGTAGGTATAATAACTCTCTGTTCGAAGTTGTAAAAATAGTATTAATCAAGTATGGAACTAATAATTCATTAAATATGGACTAATTTACATTTCGATGTGTTCGAGAATGTTCTCGACTGTTCGAGTCCATACGACAAGACCAGCAGTTCTATGCCAATTTGGTCGCAATTATGACCACAAGGGTGCAACTCTGCCGCTACTGACTAGTACATGCACAACATCTTATCAGTTATCGCCTGATAACCACTGACTCAATACTGTGCGTCTTACGTCTGCGTTTCTCGGCCATCTCACTGGGTTGTGTGTTTATCAAATTGGGCATGATATATCAATTGAATACTCGATTCAATCATCGGGACTTCCACCTGCCTGTTCATCGGCCGCACTTGCAATTAAAAATATTTATATTTGCAACCGCTACCAAAACTGGTGTCATACGTGGCTGTACGACCCACATCATTTAGAATTTGGTGAATTGCTCGTGCATGAGACAATACGCACTGACCAACTATCGGAAAAATTCATTCAATTCATTTACTGCATTCTCAAACACGATGCATTGAACTCATTAACAAAAAAAATAAACAAGTTTTCGAAATATAATAAATAAGTGTCTATAATTACTTAGAATTTCACAAAATATAATCTATTTCCGAATACATCCATTATACTTACGACTCGTAGAAAAAAAATGTTCAGAGAGTAGATCTTGATGGGTAAGGAGACGGTATAAACATTCACGGTGGGACTCAATTATAAGGAGTAGAATTTGACCACCAATGCAGCACATTCCTGGAGGTTCATTCATCCATTTCAAAGTATGATAATAAACACAGGGTAATTGTTTTCCGATGTTTATAATTTTATTGAAGTGATGCTTATTTAGGCGCGTTAGGAAAATCTGATGACAATAATTTTTGCGATGCGAACACTGTCATAGGGATGCTGCAGAATAAAGTTACTTGCTAAACCTGTTCTTAACTTTCGAGAAAGAGGATACCAACAAAAATGGAGCTGAGATCTCCATTGCTTCGAATATTGGCATACGAATTGCGCATAATTTCCAAACTAGATTCAAATATTAGTTTTTAAAACGGTATAATGAACCATGAGATAAATATTCACGAAAACAACAATTTATTTACGTTCAGTAATTGTGAATCAATTATAATCACGTATTTGATGGAATTTAATATGGTCATCATTGATTATTCCGAACATGATATGAATATTCACTCGTTACGGAAGCGGTGCGATAAGTACTTAGCGTCACCACTCGATGGGGCCGCAACCGTAACAGAAATTTACTGTCTTGTAGAACATTTTCATAGACGGCTACTGTCGAACTTTCAGCCGAATCGGACTTGCAATTTCGTTTTGACCGCCTGTGGACGCGGACATGTCAGCGGAATTTAGAAAAATGGAAAAAGAGCAATATTGGTCGGAGATTCGATTCTTGTATTAGGAAGGGATATCGTGCAGTAAAATCAAAGCCTGCTTAGATGTTGTGTACGGTAACTCTTCTCCTTTTATGGCGACCGTCGAAACGTGGGTTAATGAGTTTCAACGTGGTCGCACGTCGGCTTTTGATGAGCCACGCCCAGGTGTCCCGAAAACAACTACCACCGAGGATAGCGTGACAGAAATCGACGATCGCGAATTCCCAGACCGCTGATTGAAGATACATGAGACAGTTAAGACCATAGACATCTCAAAAGACCGCGTAGGTCATATCCTGCATGAGAAAGCTGTCGGCGTGTTGGGTGCCGCGCTTCCTGACTCCGGACAGCAAGCGCATCCGTGAGACCAATTCAGAGCAGTGTTTCATGCTGTTTAGGCGCAAATTGGAAGAGTTTTTGCGTCGTTTCGGGATCGTCGAAGACACATGGGTCCACTGGTACACACTAGAGGCCAAGGAACAATCGAAACAATGGACTTCACCCGGCCAACGTGCTCCGGAGGAGGCGAAGACTGTCCTATCGACCAGAAAGACTATGGCCACCGTTTTCTGGGATGCCCAAGGGGTGATCTACATTGACTACGTGGAGAAGGACCAAACAATCACAAGGCTCTACTATGCCGAATTATTGGGCTGATTTGACATCAAATTGCAGAAAAAACGGCCCCATTCGACGATAAAAAAACTGCTGTTTCACCATGACAACGCGCCGGCTCATACCTCCGTTGTTGCCATGGTCGAATTGGTTAAATATCGCTACGAACTGTTGCCCTACCCATCGTATTCTCCAGTTTTGGCGCCGTGTGACTTCTTTTTGTTTCGATACTTAAAAAAGCCACTCGCCGGGCAGAAATTTGATTTGAATGAGGAGGTCATTGCCGCCACGGAGGCCTATTTTGCAGACCACAAGAAAATGTATTTTTCAGACGGCTTAAAGAAGTTGAAGCATTGCTCGATCAAATGTACCGAGCTAAATGGAGACTACGTTGAAAAATAAATCGTCGCTTTTCCAAAGTTTTCGTTTTCCTTTTGTAGGCTAAGTACTTATCGGACCGCCCTCGTGTTGAAGACGGTTATTTGTTAACTCCTATTGACAGAAAATAATAAAAAAGATAATCAACATGTCTGTACAGTGTCAGGGAGTTTATGTAGAGCCGAAGACAGTTATTTGCCTGAACGTTTCAATCATTACTATTTTAATATAATAACTAATAAGATGATATAAATAACAAAAAAAAGAAGTATTATTTTCTCTTCGGTTTCATTGCCGCGTCCCTCCAAAATGACGCAGCGTTTTTTTTCGCCCCCAGCACACACGAATAAACAAAAGAAATAGGAAAAAAATACAGTGAAAAAAATGGATACTAAGATTAAATACGACCGAAATACTAAAAACTAAAGAACATAAAATAGTAAAAAATTACAAAATTCGAAATAAGAAATGAAAACAATAAATAAATTGAAAATAAAACGAGTAACTAATAAAATAGCTAAAAATCACGAACAAAATTTTAAATGAAGAAAAAGAAATAAATTTCGGAAAATGAAGTTGAAATAAAAATAAGTCCAATAAACTAACACGATGAAATTTAAAATTACCTCCAAATTCGAAAAATTAAAAGAAATGAACTTAAACTAGAAAAAGAAAAAAATTAATAAAAATTAACATAAAATCGAAAAGTTAAAAATAAAATTCTTACGAAATAAAATAAAATAAAAAATTATGAATAATTTTTTTTCAAAAAATTTGAAAACTACAAAAGACAAAAAATACAACTAAAAACTAATAATGAAAAATTTACAAAAAACTTTTCAACCTACAAAAGACAAATAAAGTAATATTAGACAAACGATAAAAGGAGAAAAAAATATATACAAAAAATTACAACTAAAAATTAAAAGCTACAAAAGGCGCTTCATCGAGAAATCGGTCAGCCATATAAAACGCATGCATCCAGTCTGCGACGGGGTAGACTTCTCCCCATTGACCGACCTGGAACCACCTTATTCCCAAGTAATCGAAGCCTTTTATAGATTACCATGACTATTCTCAAATTCCTTTCGGAACCCGCTAGCCGATGATAGGAGACATATCCCGCAAACGCGAGACCCCTATAGAAACACTGAAAACAGTAATATCTATTAGATCTACAACTTTGCTTCCGCCGTTTTCCGAAAGATGGCTGTAGTAGTTAGTAGTAGTTGAAACAAATTAATCACAGATGTCGAATATTTTATTTGACATTTGTAAATATAACCATACGTTAATATAAGTCGATTTGTGTTTGCATCATAACATTAATTTTAATTAAATATGTCCGAAGTTGAACTGAATTCTCCTCATTTGTGGGAAGTATTTCTTCTTCATTTTAACATGGAAAAATCTGCGGCTGAGGCTGACCGAATTAGCCGGCAAAGTGGGGGAAGGGAAAAATTTTTGAAGATGCAGAATTGGAGGCGATTTTTAGTGAACACTCGTGTCAAATACAAGAAGAATTTGCAGAATTATTGAGATTCAGTCAGTAAGCAATTTCGAAACGCCTGAAAGATCTAGGAATGATAAAAAAAAAGGATATTGGGTACCCTAAGAGCTGAAACCAAGAGACGTCGAGGGACATTTGTTTGCTTGTGAACAGCTGCTGGGAAGACAAAAACGGAAAATTTTTCTGCATCGTATTGTTGCCCGGGATGAAGAATCGATACATTACAATAACCCAAAGCGCAGAAAATCGTGGGGATTGCCCGTCATACTGCTACGTCGACACCTCGACCAAATATCCATGGCCCCAAGGTCATGCTTTGCATTTGGTAAGAATAGCTCGGCGTGATTATTATGAACTTCTAAAACCGGCTGAAACAATCACAGGTGATCGTTATCGAACCCAATTAATGAGTCTGAGCCGCTTGCTCCGTCTGATTACCACTTGTTTCGCTCAATAACACACGACCTGGCTGACCAGCCCTTCGATTCTTATGAAGAAGTCAAAAATTGGGTCGATAGATGGATCTCATCAAAAAAGAGGAATTTTTTCCCAGCGGGATTCGCTTGTTGCCCGAAAGATGGGACAAAGTAGTGGCCAGCAATGGACAATATTTTGAAACTTAATGTATGTAACCATTTTTTTATAATAAAGCCTCAAATTAAAAAAAACCGGCGGGAGTAAAATTGTAGACGTAATATATTACAAAAAAAAGACACCAACAACACTACTCATACTCAAACAACGATAGAAGAGACCCATCACGGAAACATAGAACCGGTGGAACAACTCCAGAACTTGCTCCATTTCGGCAGCACTCATGGAGTCCGCCCCGATGGTTCACCACTAAGGTGAGGTGACCCGTGTCAGCACCTCAGCAAGGGAGAATAATCACAATGCCCAAAATGTGGGGTCCAACAACTGAAAAAAGGAAGAAGAACCAATCAGAAGTCAATAATATATAATAATAATAATGAAAAACACATAGACAAACTAAGAAAATATTTAACAAAATAATATACATAGGGAAAAATCAAACAGAAAATTTTAATAACAAAAAGTAATAATAGAAAACAGACAAACGCAAGTATACCTCGAATTGTCCAGCAATCTCTTTCCATGCGGCGGCAATACAATTTTAAAATGACTCATCCTGTCTATTATATCACGCTGAAACACAATTCGAAAGAATGTCGTAT
>CAJUYH010010950.1:0-11614 GCA_910591685.1 Galerucella tenella
TTCTACACTTCTACCCTTAATGTATCCATGCTGTATGTTATTAAGAATATTGCAGTGATTCATATAATTCATTAGCCTATTACACATTGCCATTTCAAATAGCTTAGAAAAGGCTGGCAATACACTAATTGGCCTGTAATTCTCGAACAATTCTTGATCGCCCTTTTTGTGAATTGTCGTTATTAATGCAATTTTCAGGCTATCGGGAAAAATTCCATATTTAAAAGAGTTATTCATTATGTAGCATAATACATTAGCTGTACCATCCAGAGATGCTTTCATCAGGTTTACGGGAATATCATCATCACCACTGGTACTTTTATTTCTAACTTTATTTCCTAAATCTTTTATTTCATTTAAAGTAACTGGCGTTACAAACATTGATTGTGGATGATTTGGTATATTACATGTAAAGTCTGTGTTTTTAAATTTTCCTATTAAGTTTGGAATCATATTTACCAAAAATTCATTATATTTGTTTGCAATGTTAGTTGGATTTCCTTCAAATGTTGTGTCCGATTTATTTTTGCCTATAATTTCGTTGTGGATGCTCCACATGCTTTTCATTTTATTATCAGATTGCATTATTTTATGATGATATGATTCTTCCCTTTTTTGTATTAATAATTTATCGTATTCTTTTTTTAAATTTTTATGAATCACTTTATACTCTGGGCAAATGTTAGAAACCGTTAACCATGCATCCAATATTTTTTTACATTGTTCAATCTCTGGGTCTTTTATTATATTTTTCTTTTCTCGTGTTCTTTGCAAAGGAAAACATTCTTTGAATATTTTTGAAAATATTCCAAAAAAATGATCCCACTGCATATTAATATCTTGTTCTTTGAAAGTATAAATGTGTGCCCAATTTTGGGTCTGTATTTTATTAAAAAAGATTTGTTTGTTTTTCTTGGAATAGAATCTGATTTCTTTTTGTAGAGGTTTTCACAAAAAATCTGATTGAAAGCTCATTTTTTGACCAGTATGATCCGAGATTGAGGAATGTAAAATTTGTGTTTTTATATCAGTTTGTAAATTAGTGAAAATATTGTCAATACAACTTTTTGAAGTTTTTGTTATTCTAGTATAATCTTTAATAATATATGCGAATGAGTGAGAGTTTAGTAAAAAGTTCATTTTAGTTATATTATATTCGTTATCTTTCAACTCAATGTTAATATCACCAGCAATAATTGTCACTATATTTTCAGCTGTAACTTTTTCAAGAAGTTCTTCAAGCTTTTCATAGAACTCTTTGACATTTCCATCATATGGAGTCCTATATACACCAATGATAATTTATATAATTTTTAATATAAACTGGTGACTTATCGTTTAATGCTATTTTCTGAGAATAAAAATTATTACACGTTAATATATCGTTTTTTAGAGCAAATACATCGGAAAATTCAGCACACAATTTGAAAAATTCTGTTTTTACATAATCGGGCACATTTTGTTCTAATGACTGAAACAATTCTTGACTTCTATTATTCTTTTCTTTGTTAATATTGTATATATGAAATCTATCTAATTCTATTGTCTTTAATGTTTTTATTGAAGCTAATACACTTTCATTTGTTGAATTAAGTATTCTTACATACGGATTTTCCCTTGAAACTATACCCCTAGCAACAAATATCCCTGTAGTTAATTCCTGTTGTTCAACTACAACATCCTGCCTTAAATTTTTGAATTTACTAATTAATCTCACTACTTCACATCTTGGCGGTATTACTACTACATCATCATCCGTACCATGATGTATAGGAATTGTTAATTTTTCACTACCCATATTTAATGATAACAACCATTGAGAGTAATCTAAATTACATTTGAAGTTTGAGATTAGAAATTAGCATAAAATGATAATATGTCGGTTACAAAAATAAAATCTTACCCAAAATATTTCCACTGTACACAACACTTGTTCTGGATCTTGCTATGTCTCTTCGTATATTCCTTTTAATTATCCTTAGGTGAGTCCTCCACACTGAAACACAAAATTTCAAGACAATAACTATCACTAGGATATAAACCAAAATCCTTACGTCTCCAGAAATTGAGATAGCATTTTCTTGAACAATATAGTTGGAATTCACCACTCCTGTTTCTTTCACTTGCTGACGTGTCGAGTCCGATTGTCCCATTTTAATATACCACTCTTGCTAAGGTCCTTTTGGTCAGGATCGCCATATGGTGGATTAAAAGTCCTTTTGTACTTTTCTATTTATTTTAATGTCTATCTATGCAAATACTACCTTGGTACATAAATAACTGTTACTGTAAACATCGAGTTGATGTTTCAGCACAAAGTCTAATTATATTCTACCTATATTATTGGAAGATCATCTATAAGTAATTTATTATAGTTTTGAATAAAGTCACGTACCTATAATACTCGTGTCTATGTTTATTAAGTAATCTAAATATATTTTTATTTAATTGTTAAGTCAGCTGTTGAAATTAGTACAATGATCTGCAGGGTGTCTACAATGATAAATCAACCTGAAGAACGTACCCTTCTTCAGATTCGTCGGGTATTGACATTACGTCAAAATTCGTAAAATCTACCCATTCAAACTTCTCGTAGGGTAGTAGTTATCTCATAGCTTTGCCATATAAATTGTTTATGTCAAAATGCATGAGGTACGTCGAGGGTTTTGTGGGATCATATTCTGACATGTATTTATTGTTAGCTTTTGAAAATCGGTTGCTGCAAACAGAAATTCCTCCTCTTATGGCGTTTTCCAAAAACAGCACCATGTCCAGATCCTTAAGTATCTCCAATTTACATCGGGTGTATTTGAGCATGCAATCCCACGTATAACCGGGCATAGTGTAGTACCATGCAGGGTCTAGACCGTATATGGAAAAACATTTTTTGCGAAACTGCTCGAACACATCCGCAAGAAGTAAAACATCTGTTTTTAAATACAAGTCTGCATATTTCCCAACGTTTTAATACCAAAATTTTGCCACACTGCTTGAGCATGAGCATACTTTTTATCATCTATATTTTCATCGGTAAGTTTACTGTAAAAATGCTTAATTGGAGGTAGAGAAGTTTCATTTAGTTTGTCCAAACAATCAATATATTCATAACAAAAAACCCCTTTACCCGTCAATAAATTAAATTTGGCATTATCTAAATTTTGGAACTCTTGCTTTAAAATTTTCTTCTCCGACTGATCTAAAATTGATGCTAATTCGTCGAGAGAAGCTCCCAAGAATCGTAAAGAGTCTATAAACCGCAATTTAATATTTTCATCTGAGTGTAGAGAGAAGGAGATGTATTTATCTTTGTTGATTGGAAGTACGCTCAATTGGCCTTTCTTACATAAATTTGAAATCAAAAAATGGCTCTCATATCCGCTTAAGTTATGGAATATGACGGGTATAACGAATAATTTTTTGAAATTTAAATTGCATTCTTGATGTGCAAATCCCCTAAAATCCCCTGAAAAATGATCGTGATCTCTAACAATCACGTCTTTAATTGCAAATTGTTTATTACATATATGGCAAGCTTTTGCTGCTGCTGCTGTACATTGGTCTTCAATAATAGGAACGATTGTTTTAATTTTTGAATGTACAAATTTGGCAACGTCTGACATTTTATTTGCAAACCAATCTATGCAATCCGCACCGCGATAGCTATCGAAATAAGAAAGACTATTGTCGTAAGAACACTTTACATAGTAGCCAGCACTGTATGGAACATGTTTCTGATATTTATTTGTTGCAGATTGGCAACAAGGGTCAGTAAATTTTTCCAATTGACACTCAAAATCAGCATAAACGACAAACTGAGCCGTTTGTTGATATGTGAAATTTTTAAATTCTACATGGCTATATTTAGGTACACTCATTTTATATTTATTCAATTTACTGCACAATTTTTCATGTTCAGTTAATTTATCTTTTATTTGAAAATAATTCAGACATCTATTACAAATAAATTTTCTGCCATAATGTTTGTTTAACTGTGAGGAAACTAGTCTTGATAAATTTTTAATCCAGCAGTAATGAAATTTGATTTCTTCGTTATTATCATCTACAGGTGGTGCATCATAATCATTCAATTTTGGATATTTGTTTTGAATTAAAAGTAAATTTACATGTTTATTCACCTTATTTTTTGTCAATCTAGCTGGTACTACTACATGAAATGATTTCTTTTCCATTTCAATAAGTTCTAAAGCGTAAACGTTTACAGAAATATCATTAAGTTTTTCAAATTTGCTTATTTTTGATAATTCCATTGGACAATCTAAATCCTCTGTTTTCAAAACTGTACTATAATATGGATAGGAGCCAGTCTGGTTCACATTCGCATGTGCAGGATAGAGGGCACTAACAATGGACCAGTAAAAGCAAAATTGATCGGTATTTTTAATATTTATACAATTGTGTTTCTTCAAAATTTGTTCTGGAAGTTTAATGTAAGACGAGCCGTTTCCAATTTCAAATTTATTTATATTTATTGCTAATGATATAATTTTAAATAACGCGCTACCCGACTCTTTTTCCGAAAATTCCGATAATTTATTCAATAGTTTATCTTTGATGTGACCTTTAAACCACTCTAATACATCAATCGATTTATCAATTACATCGTTTTTGGTATTGAAGTACTTTATGTCTGACATTTCATTTTCACCGGTTTTTTTTTTAAATTCCCTACAAAATGTCGTATTCACTTTCAATGCAGAGTGTTCTGTCAAAAGTTTCCTAATTTTATTTTGAAAAATAACTACATAATCTCCTAAAAATCGGTTCAAGTCTTTATGAAGTAGATTGACTATAACCCCCGTCTTAATCCTACTCTTAAAACTCGATTCTACATTCGCCCATTTAACTCTACTCTGTAATTTGGAATTTAAACCTGACCCTACATGTCTATTTAAAATTAATTTCCTAAAATGTTCAAAGTGTCCCACGTAAGTTTCTAATTTTCTCAAAGTTCCCATAGATAATTTATTAGGTAACTTTCTACGAATTGCCGCATTACATAATTTTATTTGTCTATGCATTCGTTTTAGCCAAATCTCAGCGTCCCTACTGGTAAATTTATCAAAAAGTATTTTTCTCAATTTTTTCATTGAAATTAACAAACGATCGGATTGTTCAATTAAAGTGTTAACAGACTTCATTGGAGCGGTAAATATTACTATAAATCGAAAAAAATATCACTTACCCTTTTTAATTCTCCTGAATCTCGAAGGATGTTAGCGGATTGGGCTTCCCAACATCGATTTGTCCTCTGTACGTTATGTTATACTTCTGGCTGCTGAAAGACGTCACATGCGGCCGGTATGTTTCCGTCACCCTCTGGGGTAGAAATACAGTATTGTCTTGTAGTTCTAAGAGTACAGCCTCCCCAAACTTGGTTTTCACGATTTGACCCGCTTTAATTTTCACCGGTTTATCTTTAGGCAACTCTGCCAGTTTCACAACTGGTTTTTTTTCTATAAGAGACACACTGTTTAGTTTAGTTAGGTCCATCTATAAAGAAATCAAAATTTGATGATAATTGAAAACGCGGGAAAAAAAACTCACCTTTTTGATATTTTTGGTAAAAACTCACTAACTCTTGGTCCTTGGTTGGAGCGCTTCTCAGCAAAAACACTGAAATCAAATTTGATGATAATTAAAGATGCGAAAATAATTACTGCTTTTATAAAAAATTATTGAAAACTCACCTTTGTTTTTCGTCACACACACACACTGGTTTCTCAGTAAAGATTTTTTGGCTTCTCAGCAAAACTACTTTCTCACGTTGAAATTTTTTTGGTTGGCTTCTTAGCAAAAACTACTCTCTCCCGGCTTGCGTTTGCTTATTTATGTGTGTCTTCCCCACCGTGTGCAAAAAAAAACACGTGTCGTGACTTTAAGATAGTGAGTTTTTGCAATGGGAATTGCGGTGTGATTTCCTGTTATATCTTCTTACCTCAAGATTATAAGTTTCCTTTTTGTGTTTAAATTTTAGACTGTAACTTCCTATTTACAACGGGTATTGTCGATAAAAACTTCCTCAAGGCTGTAGCTTCAGTTTTTCCCATTTTTGCGGTAGATTGTTACTTCCTGTTACAATGGGTATTGTAGATAAAAATTTCTTATCTGTAACGTTCGTAGGAATTTCAGAAAAACAATTTAATTATTTGCAAAGTTTATTTTAAAAATATTATTGATAAAAAGAAATTATTTTTGTTAATAAAGTCTTGAGATGATTTAAAAGGTCTCCATTAGGACATGGGATATCAAATAGGTTCCAATTAAAGGGTCCGGCTGCAACAAGTTATTTGGTAAACTCATTATATTTGTAGTATGTGGTGTTTTTGAAAAAGTACATGTGTCCTTCAATGTACTGGAATGCTCCTGTAACATCTGTGGGTAGTCCAGGGAATATATATTTTATTTGTCCTCTATTCTGGACAGTTTTCAAGCTCTTGTCAAATTCAATATAATTACTGTTATTATAAAATACATATATTTTCCCATGATTGCTTTGAAACATTGTGTTTATTTGGGAATTTTTAGGGATAATTAAATTATTTTCCACAAGTATTTGTAGAGCGGGAAAATCTGCTACATAGTATTTACGGTCATTGACTGCTATTAAATTATCTGAAGAACTTTGAAAAATTTGAATTACGGGACCCACTTCTTCAGGTAAATAATCATCGAGTATTTCTGGTTGCGAGGGAATAAGTTTCGAATTCAAATCAATTTTCCATAGGGAATTTTCATTAATAATATATAAATGGTAATTTTCAAATTCACCAGCCATGGCAATGAACATATACTCCGGTGTTATGTCGCATAAATTTTTATCCGGTTCATTTGGTTGATGTCCAAGTGTCTTTGTAGTCGGTGGTGGTGGTGGCAGCGCTGATGTGGGTTTGAAAGGATTATTTACATATGTATTGATTGGTCCATAAAGAGCTTCAAGGGCCATTTTATCATCCTCATCCAATTTAGGAGCAATGTTGAATTGATACCATGGATACATTATTGCTGACCATAAGTAGACTAGTCAGATCTTCTGAACTTGATCCATCCAAACTTAAATCCCACTTCTCATCAGCATCAATATGAAGCTCTATACAACTGTTGCCTTTTGGGAAATAAGCATGTGCCAACACTTTTCCGGGACCATCAAATGTGCTGCAGCACTCATCTCTACCTTGGCAATCTGCTCGAAAATAGTGCCTTCCCCGTACAACTGTAATAGTTATATCGGGAGCATAAGGCCGTGTTTTGTGTATTAATTCAAATTTAAACTTTGAACTGTTACTCCACACTTCAAAAGCCTTTTTGGTTACTTCAAGATATTCTGGAGTTGCCTGAGGGAAATACCATTTCAAATCAAATTTTGACCATTTTGATTTAACTCTAAAAGAATGATCATCGTCGGAAGCTGCTTCACTTACAGCACATCTTGGTCTATTTAGAAGTTGAATTGTTTTTTCATCTAATTCTCCCGTTGCAGGGATATTATATCTTTCTTGAAAACTCAACAAATAATCCTCAAGTTTAGTCAAAACATTTTCATTTGTGTACCCGAAACGTTGTAAATACTTCATAGCGTACTGTTGGTTGACAACACAGCAGCGCTGCTGCTAATATAATTATTAACATGATCTTCACCCTTCTGTTATCTTTAAAAAACTAATCCCCAAACACATTATTAACAACATATTGTAACATGCTGTTCAGCTGTTACGTTTTTAGTCTAAAAAACTATTTCATTTAGTGAATTTTTTGGCTCATTAGTCACTTCCTCCCAAATTTCTACTGAATTTCTAAGCATGCCGTTTCTTTGTCGCATTAGCCACTTCGAAATAAAACATTAATTTTTATCAAATTCCCCTTCCATTTATGTCTGTCGATGTTCGAAATTTCAATTTTCGAGTGGACTCTTTCTTTCCTCTAACTGCTACATTCAAGGCAACAAGTTATTTATATTTTATTATTTAATTTTTGGTGAACAATTTCGATTGTCTGGTTGATAAGTTAATTATTGTATTTTCCCTAGGTTATTTTTTAGTGCTTACAGCTATCTATTTTTTTATTGCTTATTTGCTGATTTACCTTTTTTTTGTGTATTTGAGGAACAAAACGAATAGAATAAAACAGATCACTGTTAAGTTGTATTTTAACACGTGGAGTTCGGGTTTTGTATGCGCTATAGCATAAGCTCCTTTTTTACCTGATCTGTTCTATTCATTCGTTCCTTCCTAATGTTTCTTTTCTAGTTCCTTATCCCTGTTTTCTCTTTTTTCCGCAGCTCTGCAGCCGGCAAGTTTTAGGCAAGTTATATTTTTAAGGCAACTTCAAGTTCAAGGGAAGTTTACAAGTTCCACTCTCAAGGCAAGCTTAAGGCAACTTCAAGGCATCTTCAGTCCACTCCGTTAATTACAATTGGTATTCTTTCCGTTAATTTTTGAAATATTCAATTTATGTTGTTGCGAATAATTCAATAAATAATTATTTCATTCTTTGTATTGATTATTCAATAATTATTGAATTGGATAAACGTGTTAGGGAATAAGTAGATTCATTTAGTTTTTTAGAAACGTAAATTTAATTTCTTACAAGGAGTTTCCAGCTTTCCACCTTTTGTTTCTTGTTTTAATTGCTTCGTTCGATTAAAAAGCTGATAGCGTCCAATTTAATATTAATTGTACACCCCATCCCAGTGATAGCGTATAAAATTGGTGCCGAATACCTGAGGTGGAGTGCTCTAGCTTGGGGCAGTTATAAATTACAATATATATTTTTTAAAAAAACCTCCCAAAGACTCAACGTTACACGTTGCGTTTGACGTAGCACGCGACGTGTCACGCATATTTCAGTTCAAATATAGCATGTTACTTTTAAGCCCCCCGGTATATTACGAAATTCGTTATTTCGTAATATTTCAACATAAGTTACTTTTAAGTCCCCCGGTATATTAGGAACCAAAGACTGGCGCGCCGCCTTATCATCCTAACGGATCTTTCTCGACGCGTAGGTTGTGGGATCGAATCTCACTGAAGTTTTTTTCGGATTTTTAAAATTACAACTAGCGGACTAAAAATGGCGGCCAAATAATTTAAAATTTCAACGCGCATTCAAATTTGCCGCGCCACCAGCGGACTAAAAATGGCGAACGCGCTCTCTCTCACACTCATTTACTCCATGACTCCCTCTCTCTCTAACACACTGTTTTCCCTATACTTGTCGTTGAACTCTCTTAGTATATCTACTAATAACGCACAAATTATTTTTACATATTTAGCTGCATAATGATATAAATTCTTCACACCAGTGAATAATAAAAAGAATCGTTAGCTCGTTAGCCTATCACATTCTATTATTATCAGAATTCACGCTAAAATGAATTAGAATGAATAAATCAAATCGTCTCTTTTAAACGTCAAATACCTAAGAACGCAAATCGCTTCTGACAGCGCGTCGTTTGAAACGTCAAAATAATTATAAAATCATAATTTTACGTATTATAAGATTAAAAAATGGACAACAGTAGTGATAGATGTACGCCTCCCGGAATTAATTTCGTATATAAATGTAAGGGATCCGATTAAAAATATGAGTTACGTAAGTACCTATATATATTTACTCTTTACATTTTTATAAATATGCTCTATACTCTATAGTCTAGTGGTGGTTGACTATGGCGCGGACGATCGAGGTTCGATACTCACTGGAAGTTTTTTCTTTTCAGTCGTGGAGAAAGTATAGTCTTTTACTTGTGTAGAATGGCTATTGTTCACTTGGATGATTCCAAAACTCACTCGCTGCGCTCGCTCGTTTTGGAAACTTCATCCGCGTGAATAATAGCCATCATTCTGCATTCGTTGAAGTTTATACTATTAAACAATTTTTGGAACTTTATTTCTTTACGTCATAATGTGTAAATAGGCAATATTTATTTACAAATGTATACCTAATTGTTTTAACTGTCTGACGCTTGTGAATGGTAGTTACCAAACCAGAAAGCTGTAAGGGAACATTTGGCTTGTATAAATTTACTAAATGACAAAACTCACAATTTTTACAAAATTTGGATGAAAAAGTTATTATGTATCTAGAAGAAATGTTAAATTATACAACAATCAACCATATGGATTCTTTTTCTAATACGAGCATAATACTTCACATTTTATTGACAATGCCAGTTTCGGGTGCTACTGCAAAACAATCTTTTTCAAAACTCAAAATAATCAAAAATTATTTAAGATGGGCCATGGGGCAAAACTGACTAAGTAATCTTTCTATTATTCCAATAGAATCGGACCAGTTAAGAGAATTAGACAACGAATATTTGTAAAAATTAAAGCATGAAAAGCTCAATTCCCTCAGCTAAAATTTTAATAACAATACCTAATACTTGGATATTAACCTTAAAAAGATGACATTTTGCATTATTAAAATAATATCTATATTGTTTTTATTGGAACTTTAGTTCTTTAGGTCAGGTTATGTTTGAGCGACCGGGGGTCGCGACGCAAAAGATCTGACCGTTACGTTACGTTAAGTTACGTTGCTTCGTTATGTGCCTTGCTTGTGTGCGTGTGCTCCCTCCTGAGTCTCTCTCTCGTTTACGAAGCAGCGATTCATATGCTTCGGCCGGGAATCGAACCCGGGCCGCCCGCGTGGAAGGCGAGCATTCTACCACTGAACCACAGATGCTATATTAAAATTCTATGCAAAGGTGGTATTCGCAGTGCTGGTGATCTTCTTGAATTTGTTCGGATAAATTTTTACTATTATTTCCATAATTTTTTTTGCGCGATTGATCTTTTTTGTTTATTTACAGCATCGGTTGTCAGGACGGTAGGTTGTGTTTACTGGTTTCTAAGTTTAACACGTCGGTAAGTGATTTACTTACCGTTCAGACGTCGAAAAATAATAACTAGCATAAAAACAATTTCACCAAAATGCAAAATATATTTCAAGCTGATCGAGAAGTATAATTGTCACTTTTGACATTTCGTTCATTTCGAAATTATTTTATTCGGAATTTATTTCAATAAGATCGCGCAAAAAATGGTATAAGCATCTCGAACGTTTGCATGTAGATTCCTCTCGTAAAATTGGACAATTGATATGAGGATTAAGGGGTCTGGAACTTTTACTTTTCGAAATACAGGGTGTTCAAATTTTGAAAACTTGAATGTTTTAATTCAATAACTTTAAAATGGATGGATAAATTGATTTGACATTTGGCAGGTTGTTTTTAGATGTAATGTAGAACGTGTCGCGGGACACACGGTAGGAACTTTAGTTCCTTTTAAGCAAAAATTATGTAATACATCTGACGTTATAGATAAAGAATTTGCATGTTCCTTGGTGGTAGAGTAGTAAGCATACCAGACTCTCACGCGGTAGACCCGGGTTCGATTCCCCGTGATGAAGTTTTTTTTTATTGTTAATTTTATTTTTAAATAATTATTATGCTTGATATTAATAACGACAACAGGTAAACGTTTGAAATATTTAGCAGAATATTCATTATTATAGATAATGGTACAGTACCCTTCATGAGGAAGTCTGACTGGCAACATCTACTTATAACAGCATGGTATATTTAAAAAGGGAA
>CAJUYH010010951.1:0-11611 GCA_910591685.1 Galerucella tenella
TTAGAATTTTTTATATTTTAATCAAACTGTCCTTTGCCATCAATTTTTTAATTTTGTTCTGATTGATGATGTCAATAAAATAAGTTGTCAAAGAAGTTGTTTAATCTGATAACAACTAGGAACCGAGGAAATTTGATGATACCGGAAAAATAATAATTTTTTTGAGAATTAATATTTTCGACATTTATCAATTATAATAGCTGAAACTTGTTATAGTGGACGTAATATTTTTTTTGCGCTATCGATCTTTTTTGTTTATTTACAGCATTGGTTGTCAGGTCGGTAGGTTGTGTTTACTGGTTTCTAAGTCTAACACGTCGGTAAGTGATTTACTTACCGTTCAGACGTCGGTAAGTAAATTACTTACCGACGTCATAGCCCTACATACCTTTAAGTGGTCCTAAATAATATATTACTTCATTCATTACACAACAGGAACAAAAAAAATTAGAAAATTTATATTTTCTTAATGAACAGAATCGAACGAACATAACAATATAAAAAGTAATAAATAGCATGAAAACAATTTCATCAAAATGCAAATTATATTTTAAATTGATCGAGAAGTATAAATGTCACTTTTGACATTTCGTTCATTTCGAAGAAATTTAATTTATTTTATTCGGAATTCGAATATTTCAATACGATCGCGCAAAAAATGGTATAATCATTTCGAACGTTAAGGGTAATACCGGTCTCCAGCAAAATTGGAGGCTTGGCTACGCTCAGCCTCCAAACATTGCTGTCGACCGGTAAACAACCCTTACCGTTCTTGATACTTAATTATACTATAATGCAGCTATCTAATCGTATATCCCCTTTAAGTTATATTACGGACTATGGCGTTAACATATCGAATTACAGTCGAACAACTTTAAGTTCGCACAATATACAGTGTGGAAACCACTTATGGAATAAAATTCTTTATGTCATTATTTTAGAAAATTATAAAAAATGCCGATTCACGTCAACTTTTGAATTGAGTTGTGCGTTATGTAAATATAAATTTAAATGTACAGGGTGATTCACGCAAGTATGCCATAGTCGGTGTTATTTTTTTAATGAAACACCCTGTATATTTTCATATTTTTGAAATCCTCTTAATGAACCGATTCCAACTAATTAAATAATGTATGGTCAATTATGAATTATACAGGGTGAAATTTTTATTTTTACAGTTATTATACACATACATAAAATACCTGATGTATTTCATTTTAATACAATAAAATAAATGCTCAAAATGTTCTCCACCTAGTTGTTGACAATAGCACTTTCTCCCATAGAACTCCTCCTCAACTTTTTTGAGGTGAAATCGAGAGTGAAATATTCCGTATTTCTGTAGTTATCCTGTATTTGAGGTCTACAATGCTAGTTGGTTGTGTTGTATATACTTTGTTCTTGAGATAACCCCACAGAAAAAAATCTAACGGCGTAAGGTCTGGCTGGCCACTCAATAGTACCTCTTCGTCCAATCCATTTATTGGAGAAGATTTCATCTAAATAAGATTATTAATTTTAAAATTTCACCCTCTATAATTCATAATTGACCATGAATTATTTAGTTTGTTGGAATCGTTTTTTTTCTTCTAAGGAGCCGTCCCTTCGCCGGTACCACCTCAGCCTCCTGGGCTTATTGTGGATACTCCTAGTGTTCTGACTACAACCTATTCAGCCATTCCGTTCCCTGTATTAGCTCATACAGGTTCTTTGCTGGTTGGTTGTAGAAGTCTTCTGGAGTCATTTGGGATCTACCATACAGTTTCTGCCTTCTGTGGTCCAGCGACTCACAGTTGCATAGTATATGCAGAGCTGTTTCGGTATCCTTTCTGCATCTTCTGCATGTAAGGTCTCCGTTGTACAGCCCTATTTTGTTTAGGTGCTCCTTTGTGGGAAAGTGTCCCGTAAGTATCCCCGTTATGGTGCGTAGTTTGTTCCTGCTCATTGAGAGCAGTTCTTTCGCTACTTTTTCTGATGGTTCTTTTATGAATTTCTTCCCATGTATTTGCCTGGTCGTATTCTTCCAGTGTTTATTGTGTTGTTCTTTCAACCACCCTTTTAACCATGACCTCGTTAAGCATCTGGGGATGCCCACAGCAGGTTCGGGTCCGTTCATCAGAGTTGACGATCCTACTCTTGCGAGTTCGTCAGCTTTTTCATTGCCTGCGATTCCTTTATGACCTGGGACCCACTCCGGTGTTACACTGTTCCGAGTCGCCAGTCTTCTAAGCTCTTCGCCGCATTCCAATACTAGCCGAGATGTCACCCTATAGCTCTGAAGTGCTTTAAGGGCGGCTTGACTGTCACTGTAGATCCTGATCTGCCTGTTGTTGTAGGCACTCATATTATTAGCCCTTGCAATTGCAAGTATTGCATAGACCTCTGCTTGAAATACAGAAGCGTATTTGCCAAGCGAGACGATCCCTTCATATTTGCTCGTCTTGCTGTATATGCCCGCTCAGGTGCCGAGTTCATTTTTTGATCCGTCTGTATACCAGATCAGTTCATTCGCTCTACTAAGTGGTGGTGCGTTCTCTTCCTCAAGCTCCTTTCGATCTTTGATGACAATCTCGAAGTTCTTGCGAAAGATATATTTGGTGGTCATGTGGTCTGTTGTTATTTTGAAAATGTCATCATCCACATGTCTTATCTCTGTGTGTCCTCTCCCATGTGCCACGTCATTGTCTGATGCCTTTTCCAGTCGGGTTAGTGCACATTATGACACAATGTAGCGGAGGAAGGTCTAGCATTGTCTCCAGCGCCGCTGTAGGAGTAGTCCTCATTGCCCCTGTAATGCCAATGCATGCAAGTCTTTGGACCTTGCTTAGTTTTAGCATAGCAGAGGATTGTCTGATCTTTGGCCACCATACCAGAAATGCATATGTGATCCTGGGAATGACAACCATTTTGTACAGCCAGTGTACCATGCTGGGTCTAAGTCCCCGTTTAGTGCCGTAAGTGCGTCTGGCAACCATGAGGGTCACCTCTGCTTTCTTGATCACGTGCTGGAGGTGTCGGTTCCAAGTTAAGCCTGGGTCTAGGATAACCCCAAGATATTTTACTTCATCCGACAATCGTATTGGTTCACCTTGAAGCGTCAGAGGGCCAAGTCCTTCCCTTTTCCTTCTTCTGGTGAACGCAATTATCTGTGTTTTCGGAGGACTAATACGTAGCCCTTCTTTTACAGTCCAGCCTGTTACTACATTTAAAGCCATCTGGAGTATGTCTCTGGTTGTACTGTTGTATTTACCTTGGGATAGAATTACCAGGTCGTCTGCATATCCTATGGTGTTAAATCCTTCTCTGTGTAGGGTTCTGATGAGCCCGTCCATGACCAGGTTCCACAGCAGCGGGGATTGTACTCTCCCCTGCGGACAACCCCTAGTTGCACGTACGGCCATTGTCTCCCCCATCAGAGTTGATTCTATGAGCCTGCTTCTGAGCATACAGTCTATCCACCTGCAGCTCGTGGTATCGATCCCAGAATTCCTCGTCGCCTTAGCTATAGATTCATAGGAGGTGTTGTCAAAAGCTCCTTCTATATCAAGAAAGGCTGCGAGCAATACCTCTTTGTTTTCCAGCACGTATTCAGCCCTTTTTATGAGTTGATGTAATGCTGTTTCGGTTGATTTTCCCTCTCTGTATGCATATTGATCTCGATGTATTGGTCTTGTAGCCAGTATACCGTCTCTGATATGTCTGTCGAGAAGTTTCTCAAAAGTCTTCAGCAAAAATGACATTAGACTGATTGGTCTCAGAGCTTTAGCCGTGTCCTGTCCAGATTTTCCAGGTTTTGGTATAAATGTAGCTCTGATGCGTTGCCAGGTTCTTGGAATATGCCCTAGAGCTAGGCTAGCTCTGAGCAATTCACTTACCCTGTAGTGCAGTGTGTTGCCTCCTTTTTGGAGTAGGATAGGATAAATCCCGTCTGGTCCCGGTGATTTATTTGGTTTGAAGCTGTTAATAGCCCATTTTGCCTTTTCCGCATCTACCACTGCCTTCGCTGTTCGCCAGTCTATCCTGGATGCCCATCGTGGTCGATCCAGTTCTGTCCCTGGAGAGTTCTGCGGTGGCATGGTAGGTATTGATCCAGGGAAGTGTACCTTAAGTAGCTCTTCCATGGTTTCTTTCCCATTTCCAGTGTATTGTCCGTTATCTTTTTTGATAACGTGTATAGTCTGATTAGGGTCCTTGGAGAGAATCTTCTGCAGTCTGGCACACTCGTGAGTCTGTTCTATCTCCTCACAGTGCCTCCTCCAGGAGTCTCTCTTGACTTTCCTTACCAGTTTGTTGTATTCAGTTATGGCCCTCTTATAATCCGTGAAATTTTTATTTTTACAATTATTAAACACATACATGAAATACCTGATGTATTTGATTTTAATACAATAAAATAAATGCTCAAAATGTTCTCCACCTAGTTGTTGACAATAGCACTTTCTCCTATAGAACTCCTCCTTAACTTTTTTGAGGTGAAATCGAGAGTGAAATATTCCGTATTTCTGTAGTTATCCTGTATTTGAGGTCTACAATGCTAGTTGGTTGTGTTGCATATACTTTGTTCTTGAGATAACCAAACAGAAAAAAATCTAACGGCGTAAGCTCTGGTGATCTAGCTGGCCACTCAATAGTACCTCTTCGTCCAATCCATTTATTGGAGATTTCATCTAAATAAGATTATTAATTTTAAAATTTCACCCTCTATAATTCATAATTAACCATAAATTATTTAGTTTGTTGGAATCGGTTCATTAAGAGGATTTCAAAAATATGCAAATATACAGGGTGTTTCATTAAAAAAAACAACACCGTCTATGGCATACTTGCGTGAATCACCCTGTACATTTAAATTTATGTTTACATAACGCACAACTCAATTCAAAAGTTGACGTGTCTCGGCATTTTTTATAATTTTCTAAAATAATGACAAAGAATTTTATTCCATAAGTGGTTTCCACAATGTATGTTAAACCAAGTTCATTTACTTAGTAACTCTATATTGAAGAAGCTTCAAAAAACTCTATCAAAAATTTTCACCTGTATATTACGGCAAGTATACAAATGAAATTCTTCATATGAACTTTGAACGACTTCGAATGTGCGAAGAGCAGCCGCCGAAGAGCAGTTACTTTTATCGCAATTTTAATTGTAATTTTTTGATGCGATAATTTGCAACGTGTCTGGATGCGTTCTCGGTTGTCCTATTTCAAATATTAAAACGGTTGTGAAAATTATGGATGTAAGATTTGTAAGAAAATTATGTGAAGTCAGCCAAAAACACCACCGAAAAATTACCGGTTAAGCCGAGCGCCAGCGTGCTTGTATATTATACTTTGCCTTTACTTAATACTCGCTAACTATTTTTTTTCGTTACTTTGCGGTGCTCGGTCATTTTTGGCGGTTTTTGACCGACTTTACATCATTTTAGGACAAATCGAAAATATGGGTTTTGTTACTCTACATCTATACTTTCCAAAATTGTTTTAAAATTTGAAATCGGATGATCGATAACGCATCCATTATGTGCCTTGAGCGCGTGTGCTCTCTCCTGAGTCTCTCTCTCGTTTACGAAGCAGCGATTCATAGACTTCGGCCGGGAATCGAACCCGGTCCTCCCGCGTGGCAGGCGAGCATTCTACCATTGAACCACCGATGCTACATTAAAATTCGATGCAAAGCTGGTATTCGCAGTACTGGTGATCTACTTGAATTTATTCGGATAAATTTTAGAACTTTTGCTCTTTACGTTAGGTTGAAGCTTGGGTTGGAGCGACCGGGGGTCGCGGCGCAAAATATCTGACCGTTACGTTGCTGCGTTATGTGCCTGCGTTAAGCGAAATATTTTGAATTAATCGATAGATTGGAGAAAAAACAGAGGACAGAATTTTGTAACGAAATAATTCATCTACTACTCTATAACTACAACTTAATGATAATCGATCAATAATAATCGATCATAGATTGATTAATAATGATCGATCGTTGATCGATCAAAAATGATCGATTCTTAATGAATTGATAATAATCGATTGTTGATCGATTGGAAACAATCGACTTTTTATCGATTGGAGATATTCGAATATTCATCGAATATACACAATCGGTTATTAATCGATTGTTGATGATCGATTATCAATCGATTGAGGTTAATTGATTATTAATCGATTATTGATAGTCGATTAATAATCGATTGTTGATAATCGACTATTTAATCTATTGTTGACGATCGATTATTTAATGATCGTTGATCGATCAAAAATGATCGATTATTAATCAATCTATGATAATTGATAATAATCGATTGTTGATCGATTAGAAATAGTCGATTATATATGGATTGTTAAATGAAGTTTCATCCAGAGTAAAATAAATTGTTATATTAATATATGTGTATTTATTTATTGATTCAAAAAATTTGATTATTGCTTAAAAGGAACTAAAGTTCTTACCGTGTGTCCCGTGAAACGTTCTTCAATTTTTTTTGCGAATACCTATGATGAATTATTAAAATACATGGTGTTCCATTTAAAATAAGCCTAATACTGCACATTGAATAATCTAATAATGAAACTGAAAATTCTGAACACCCTGCAAAGAGATATTTAGTGCTTAATCGTGGAATACATTCAACGAATATCCAACTATTCAGATGTGAGAGAAAATTTGCTAGAATTTGTTATATCAATGAGTTAATAATTATTTTCGAAATGTTCACATTTTTAAAAAAGTCAGCATAAATCGGAACCCTCTGTATTTATATATAGGGAACCATTATAAAGGAGTATCATATTTTTCAGGAGCAATCAAAAAATGGAATAAAATATAGGATGTTCCAGTAGAAAAAATATAACTTTGATACGCCACACTTTATTGGAACATCCTGTATATTTCAAAATATTTTCAAATTATAGTTTAAGTTGGAGTGAAGTTTGTGGTATAGAAAGATTTTCCAAAAAATTTATATTTTCTTCGATATTTGTCCGGTCCCGAACTTTTGCCGAACTCTGTATAATATATGCACTTTGATCTGTGTCAGTTGGTAGGGCACCGATATGTATTGAATTTGTAAACATATAACTTACATTTTTCGTAGAAGAACTTTTTGCATCCTTTCCGACAAATTTTACTTCATACACATTAATTATAAAAGCCATTCCTATAGATTGTCACAAAAATGTTTCTCAAATTCGAGAAGTACCTGTTCCGCACAATTACCGAAAATGCGAGGTGCCACTCATAATTATTAAAATAATTCAAATAGCTATTATTATCTCTCATTTACACAGCAGGATCTGAGTATTTTCCAGAAAACAATAATAATCAATTGGGTACACTCTCGGGTACACCTTTCAAGATTTAATTAATACACTTCAGTCAACACAAACACCCCACCAATTTTGATATTACGGATGAGAAAACTCCTATCTTGCTCTCATGGGTCTGGCAGTGATGCAATCCATTTTAATTGCAAGCAAAAGGAGAAATTTTGATTCGACTTGGCATCACGTTCTCCTTTGAAAGATTCGTTTTAAAGTATTCTACACGAATAAAAATTCATTGTTGGTACATTCACGTAGCTCATTTTTAATTTTTGGAAAAGTCAGGACTTGGATCGGAACCGTATGGAGAATGGCCCGAGGAATGGCCCAACAATTCGATTTTTTCCTTCTTTAAAAACTCAATTGTTTTTCGAGCTCTGTGGGAACTTGCATTGACGAGAGCTTATTTACACGACTCGGCACCAACGTTGTCAAATTTAGTGGTAACATAACAATATTGAAGTGAATATGTAAATATCAGAAAATAGGAAATAGAAAACCGAGTAGAAAACTAAAAAAACAAGAAAACCCAGGCCCAAACCTGGTTGATCAAAGTGTAACTATGTATAAAAATATCAGAAAATAAGAAATAAAAAACTTGAAAAAACAAAAAAGCCCAGGTCCAAACCGGGTTTCGAACCTCTAGGCTGTTAACTCAGTATCCTACCTACTGGGCTAATCTGCTCACATTCAGTCACATCGAATAGAAGGTTAAAGGCTGCATGGGCGCATGCGCTCCTCAACTACTAAATTTGACGTGGTGGGGAGTGCCGAGTCGGGTAAATAAGCTCTCGTCTTGCATTGTACTGGTGGAGAATCATTCCTCGTTGGGGGTTGGTTCTTCGAAACTCGGCAATTATTTCCGGCAAATAAATCGAAATGTACAGCATCGACGTTTTCCTGGGTGTCTGCCGTTGTTGGTGGACCTGTTCTTGGATAGACCAAGCTTAAATTCTCCATACCATGTGCTTCATTGCCAAAAAACAGAAACCAACTCGACAAAGCATTCTTGTTAATACGATTGTCTCAGAAAATTTCTTAATGACTTAATTCCATTTTTCGACTATCAGTTTAGGTATTGCTATAAACTGAACATTAACCAGACATTTTATATTGGTTGACAGGCGACAATAATAAATACATGAATCTGTCGCAGTCTAATACTCAGTTATCATTAAACCTAGTTTAGGTGTTTGATACACCGCGCCCTTAAAAGACAACGCTCGTAGTATACAAACCTCGGTGGATTTTTTATTTTAATTTACTATTTTGTAAAATAATAATCTGTCAAACAGCATGAATAGACTGTAAGCGGTGACGTCAGCTCCAGTTGTTTCTCTCTGGCCGGGCTGCGAATTCCATATACGTACATTGATCTTGCAATAACGGGCAGGGCTAACCGTAACGGCCAATGAGCGTGAATCTGGAAACTGTCCATTTTAACCATCTATTCGATAAAAATCAATAAGACTAGAGTAGCGTAGTTTGAAACCACGCTCTGCCGAGAAGTTTTTTTATTTTCTCCAAGCTCTTTAATTTTTTTTATATTTGTTCGTTCACCACTACCAAACTTTTAATACTACTTAAGTAAAAATAGCAGTTTGTAAAGGGGTTATCATAATTTTTGAATATAGTTTACCACTAATGCTTTTATTCCGAATTAAAATTTTATTATAAGATTTATTAAATGGAACATTACTCATTGGCCGATATGGTTAGCACTGTACTTACTAATGATGATTGGTGTTGGCCATAGGATGCGGACATAATAACAGGTGTGCACGTTATAACATGAAATGCTCCCAGATTGTGCCAAAACAGCAACACAGCAAACTCCTGGTCAAAAAACCTTCGGAGACGCTGACTAATGAAATATTAAACCTCAGCCGCGTAGTTAGTCGGTTTCCCATCTCTGCTTTCGACAATGAAATCCAGTGCATCAATTATTGCAGACTACTCTTTTTTTAAGGGGTAACATGCATCATGCAGGACAGACCAACGAGTTTGAGAAAAACTCTTATCTCTCAAATGTGTACGCTGTATCAAGAACTCCCAACGATGTGTAGTCATTAGTTTTTGCGAAGTAGAAAAAAGTTTACTACTTCTGTTACAGATTCAACTGCACGTGATTTTATTAAATTTAAAGAATGGGCATTGAATTATATATTTTATAAAATTTTTTTGATAAAAACTAATCTGAACCAATTCTTAAGATGATACTTTAGCAATTCTGACGCTGCAGCTATTTTTTCCTTGTTTTTCGAATATATTTGTATTTTTTGGACACTAGGGCGCCTATGATGGTGCGCGGCCTGAGGCTTCATCAGCTTCATCATTTCCTCCCGCTCTTCTTCTTTTGTTACCCTCATCATTTTTTATTTTGTTTTTCTGGAGGCTCGCCGAAAGGATAAGCCGACCTCAACAGTTAGGAAGCTTTCTTCCTATCAAGCTTTCTTTATTTTAAAACTGGCAACACCGCAATATATTTCGATAGCTTTCTTCTGTTAACGACTTCTTATCGTTAAAAATATCAATGTTCATTATAAATTTTATAGTTCTTTCTACATCTCACTTAGTATTTTTTTTGCACCGTTTTATTCCACGTCAGGTTCACAGTTCTCGTTAATTATCTCTTTTTGCCAAACAACTAGCTATTATGTATACAACAATGGAGGATTTTCATAATATAATAATAATAATAATATTTAGAAATAATTTTTCATCTACACTTCCAAATTTAAATAGGTAAAATTGTATATTGTAAGTATTTAGCGGATTCTATTTAGTAATTTTTGTTGATATAAGTTGACATCGCTTATGATTATATTATACTTCGTGCTTGCTGTCAAATTATTATGAAATTCCTGGGTACCTACGTAGTTTTTCAAACTCATAAAAAGGAAACTAAGTATTATTTTTCCAAAGAGAAAAGTTGCCACCCATGAGCTACGTGAGGATACGTGCATTTTTATCACGTAATAAAAATGATCAGAGTGTTAAAATAAGAAAAGTGAAAACTATGAAGAATTTTATTATACTAGGCTAGGAACAATGTGATGACAAATCACACGATGATATGCCAGAGATGGAACTATTAAATTATTCAAACGTTGTCAGATTTTAAATACGTCCTCAAAAGTCCTCTGGAAGAATATTTATATAAATGACTCGAAAATAACAAAACCGCCTTCAACAACCACAGTTGACTAGTGAGTGAAGGTATGTTCTATACAAAAATTTAATTTGTTTTTTCCTTTAATGTATTTGAGAAATTATTGTTTATCATGCAATAAATAATTATTGTTTTATAATTTTGCAGTCTGTGCCAAGTATACATACCCCGAGTATGATAGGCTAGTGGCTAGTGAATTAAAAGTTTAAAAGTCGGGCCGCAATTAGCTTACCACTTTCGGATTAGCAAGTTATAAAGATAAGGTGTTGTGTTCGTCAGAAATTTTAGCAGTACCCAAACTCCATTTTTACCTGGCTTGTAGCAGAAAACACCTAAAATTGTGTGGTTTTTTTATGAGTCTATAATAAGATGAGACCCGATCAGATCTATTAGATACTTCACTCTACATTATGAAAACAAAAATTACGACCTTCTTTAGTGATCATAACCTTTCGTATTGAAAAAAGAGAAATCTATTTTTCGTTAATAGAAGTTCTTTCGTAGGTACATTCAGCTCCATTATTATCACAAAAACTAAGTGGGTAAGCTAGTAGTTTAGACATACGAATTTTTTTATTAAACTTCACATCTGTCTCTAGATGAAAATAATTTTTTCCACTTTTCCGCAATCTTTTAAGTGCGGAAAGAGTCACTTTTCCGCACTAGTGCGGAAAGTAAATTTGTTGAGTTTTTTGGGGAGTATACTGACATTTGAACATTTGAAATATATATTTGTATGATTGCAGTTTACCAAATTACTTAAAAATTAATAAATTTATTATGATTCTGCTAGAATTTTTAATAAAAACAAACGCATATTTCAATAACCTTTTAATGGCCCTGGTATAAACCTCATCAAATGTATGTCAAATAATAATAATTAATATGTTGATATGTATTTAACAATAAATGTTTCTTTATATGTTAACTCCTGGGTTATTTTCCGCATGCTAGTAGAAAAAATAGTGTACCTAACACGTGCGTGAAGTGACTTTTCCGCACGTGATTGCTGGCCGAACTTCGCTAAGGCGTCGTTCGGCCATCTGCAATAGCGTGCGG
This sequence comes from Galerucella tenella, assembly GCA_910591685.1. Classification (NCBI taxonomy): domain Eukaryota; kingdom Metazoa; phylum Arthropoda; class Insecta; order Coleoptera; family Chrysomelidae; genus Galerucella; species Galerucella tenella. The sequence goes on from CAJUYH010010951.1 coordinate 11,551, forward strand.
AAAAGTATCACTTTCCGCACTAGTTAGGTAAACTACACTACTACACTTTACAGTCTACAGT
>CAJUYH010010952.1:0-11611 GCA_910591685.1 Galerucella tenella
TCTGTTTTTTACCTATCCTAGAGACGGTGTTACCTTTTTTTGAAACAACCTGTATATTTGTTTATAGAAAATTCATTTTTATGTTTCTCAACACATTCAGAGTACATTTTTTTAATTTTTTCTTCATGTGCTCGTAGATTAACTTTTGTATGACACTTGTGCGTGAAGTACTTTTGCACACTCGTTGCGAAAAAGAAATTAATGTATAAAATAAAAGTATTGTCTTGTGTTATATTGGTTGCATAACTTGTAGGAATCAAAAAGTGCTGTTTTTAAATCAGAAAAATTAATTAAAAACACATAAAATAAATTAAATTTTCTTTTTGTCAAAAGGACTCACATAAAATAAATTAATTTTTCTTTCTGTCAAAATTAGATAAAATCTTGTATGAAACACTTTATAAAATGCTTTTTTGAGTAACTCGTGTCATTTTACGGGACCTCACTCGTCCCGCAAGAAATTCACTCGTTACACAAAATGATGCATTTCATAACTGGTTACATAAGTAGCTATTGTGAAATTATGAAGGATGAGCACAGACACAGTGACCCTTAATAAAGTGGGTAGATTCTATCGTTACGTTTTTGGTTTGTTGTTTTTCTATCAGATACGTTACTTACAAGGATAAAATAGTAGGAAGAGACCCTGTAATTATTTAAAAAAAAAATTATTACTTATTGCAAGCGTCTCTTTCGGAATTTTATTACGAAACCGTACATAATAAATATTAAAATTCAAGCAAAATATTGAGTAATATTTACCTGTAAAGTCAAGACTTTATTTTGTCCTTTACATAGCGAAAGACTGTTTGGAAGAGGACCATCCTGAAGACTGAGATGTCTTAAAGGTAGTCTTATGGACAAAGATCCCATTTGGGAACACGATGGCGACACCAACAGCTGACCACATCTCACTGACACTTTGCGAGGCCACCAATTTTTGTCGTTGCCTATTTTCAGAAGTAGATCACCTAAAACAAGTGAGAAAAATTAAGATTTCCATAAATTTCACTGGTATTTTGTATCTTTTCCAACAACCACATTCTTCAGATACTATAAATTTTTTTATTGTTAGCACTATACACGTCTTTCAAAAACAACAATATAAAAACGTTTTTTAAAACTTAAAAAGGGTTTTTAAAACGATGAGAGTAATAAAAAGGGTCAGTAGTTGTATTACAAAAACCTGCTACCATAAAGAATGTTAAAAGGACGTTATTTTAACACGTAGCCAGGTGTTCTATATCTTAATGATGAATAATGATCCTAATTTTTCATAAAATGCCAGGTAAAATCACCCTTTAGTGTAATCTAGAAGGTTGTAAACAAAAATATATCCACTACTTCCAATAAATATTCGAGGGAGTTTAAAAAAAAGAAAAAAAGGTAGAACGTTCGCGGGACACACAGTAGGAACTTTAGTTCCTTTTAAGCAAAAATTATGTAATACATCTGACGTTACAGATAAACAATTTGCATATTCCTCGGTGGTCTAGTAGTAAGCAAACCAGACTCTCACGCGGTAGACCCGGGTTCGATTAACCGTGAAGAAGTTTTTTTTTAATTGTTAATTTTCTTTTTAAATAATCATTCTGCTTGATATTAATAACGACAACAGGTAGACGTTTGAAATATTTAGCAGAATATTCATTATTATAGATAATGGTACGGTACCCTTCATGAGGGAGTCCGACTGGCAACATCTACTTATAACAGCATCGTATATTTAAAAAGGGAAACCGTACCATTATAGAAATTGGACATTCAAGAACTGTACGTTTACCACAAAAAAATTAGTGGAAACATAAAATTGAATTGTTCAATTTTCAATTTGAAGTTATATTACAGTTTATAGAAATTTTTATTTTCTAGATTTTTTCTTAAAGTTGGTCGTAGAAAAAATATGCTGTTCGACTCGTGTGGATTGTCCATATCGCACTTGAACGATTGAGCACTCCGCCTACGGCGTCGTGCTCAAACTTCGTCCTCGTGCGATATGGCCATCATATCCACACTAGTTGCACAAACTACTATTTCTATCATACTATGCCCTTTTACATTTAAAAGCAACCTGCCAAATGTCAAATCAATTTATCCATCCATTTTAAAGTTATCGAATTAAAACATTCAAGTTTTCAAAATTTCAACACCCTGTATTTCGAAAAGTAAATGTGATCCTCATATCATTTTGTCCAATTTTACGAGAGGAATCTACATGCAAACGTTGTAATTACCCTTAACGTTCGATACGCTTATACCATTTTTTGCGCGATCGTATTAAAATAAATTCCGAATAAAATAATTTAAATTTCTTCGAAATGAACGAAATGTCAAAAGTGACATTTATACTTCTCGATCAGTTTAAAATATATTTTGCATTTTGGTGAAATTGTTTTTATGCTATTTATTACTTTTCGACGTCTGAACGGTAAGTAAATCACTTACCGACGTGTTAAACTTAGAAACCAGTAAACACAACCTACCGTCCTGACAACCGATGCTGGAAATAAACAAAAAAAATCAATCGCGCAAAAAAAATTATGGAAATAATAGTAAAAATTTATCCGAACAAATTCAAGTAGATCACCAGCACTGCGAATACCAGCTTTGCATAGAATTTCAATATAGCATCGGTGGTTCAGTAGTAGAATGCTCGCCTTCCACGCGGGCGGCCTGGGTTCGATACCCGGCCGAAGCATATGAATCGCTGCTTCGTAAACGAAAAAGAGACTCAGGAGAGAGCACACGCACGCAAGCAAGGCACATAACGAAGCAACGTAACATAACGTAACGTAACGTAACGGTCAGATCTTTTGCGTCGCGACCCCCGGTCGCTCAAACATAACCTGGCGTAAAGAACTAAAGTTCCAATAAGAAATATTCTCTAGTTTACGTGTCTCGGACGAAAAATAATAAGTGGTCACAGACCTGTAATTTTAGTTACAGCTAGTTGTATTTTAAAAACGGTCTCGAACGTTTTCTGTAATTCTAGACGGAATAATGAACTTTTTTTATTTACATTACAAATCTTCACAGAGTCAAGTTAGTTCACTTTAATTTTAGGTATCAAGGACAAACACGGAGTTGTAAATCACATCTGTAGAAAGTTACTTAGTAAAATAAATTTTAATAAAGTTTTGAGATGAAAAATTTGGGTATAGACAGAGGCGTATCAACAGTACTACATGGATAATATGAAAGAGAGAGACAAGAGTGGTTATATGTATAGTTTGGCAAGTTCATCTGAAGCTACGGGGCATCGGTAAGAGGCGAGGAAACATGGTACATGGTACATGGTCATAAGCGTACAAATGGCGTACGGTACCTATTCTACCAAGTAAAATTGAAAATACAAAGGTCACTGACAATGCCAACGCCACTGGATAAATCAATATCAGTCAATTGAGGAAGTGAGAGGGAAGAGCACACGCACGCGCTTGCCAATAAGAAGTCAGCTTTCGATAAAAATCACCAATTATGTAATTCGGAGGGTGTGGTAATTATGGTTTTCGTACAACGCTGCCAGAGCTTGAAGAAGCCCATAGCAAATTTGGAAAAGTGCTCAACTTTTAATATTCACAAGTTGAAAAAAATAATGTTAATAGAAAAAATCCAAGGAAACAAGCACATTAAGGAATTAACGTTTAATCATTTGTTAATATTGTTAATAATAAAAAGTCCCCTTTCTAATTATTATCACTACATACTTAGCACTTTAGCTTTTTCATAGTTAAACGTGGCAATATCGAATGTTTTCGACTGCATTCCTTTCACGGCTTCAGATAAACTTGCCAAAGTATGCTTGGTGTGCATTCTAAAGTCGTCGGTTCAAATTCCATCATCAGAAGTTGGATTTAAGTTTATAGGGATTGAAATAAAACGACTTAGTCTAAGGAAATATTGCAAAAAGTGTCAAACTATAATCTATTAAAATTTTATTTAAGCCTAATCAAAACAATATCCTCAGCTGAAAACAGCTCTAGCGGAAGACGTTTTGCGTTGCTTATCGATTCAGGAGATAATTTTAGGTAAATATGAATAAATAAAATAAATGGGGGATTTGGAATCGGAAATTGACTGGTAGTTTTTGTTTAAAAATAATACTTTTACCTTCAAAAAGTGAAATTTTCGACATAAGAACATAAAAAGTCTTGTAAATACCATAAAACAGTGAATATCGAACTGAGATTTCAGGAGAGCACTCAAAAAAGACCAATTAACTGAGAAAAACATTCACAAGACCTCAAATTATTTTATAAACACCCAAAAAAGCAAAGCTGGCCATGTGAAAATTTATACAAAATCCAATTTAAAAAAAGTACCTTCACAAACCCGCCCATGAGTTCTAATAAGTAATAATAAATCAACAAGCAATTAAGAGCTGTAATTAAATTTTGAGCTTCGTGTTAAAATTTTTGTTTGAATAATTAGAAACTGACTGACTCCAAGGAGATAACCTCAAATTAAAACTGTTACTTCATTGAACTAGGAAATGCAGTCCAGTCATATTAGCTTTGACATGGTTCTCCCCAGAGGCGGCTCGTCAGGGTGGGCTGTGCCTGGTGCTTAGCTCACTGATGATTAGGGTTAGAGATGTGTCGTTGTTTTAGTAACGTTGTTTTGGAGCGCTGCTACCCGCTCCACAATGATGAAGTTACTCGCTCTTTTGGAGCGACAAGCCGAACTATTGCAATAGAATGGCAGGCAGGAACGTTAAGTTGCGTTAATAAATTAATCAACTTAATGGGTAGTGACATTTAAAGATTTATAAGAAGCTATTTACGGAGCTCATTATTAGGACAGACAAAACTGGGAAATCCTTCATTAGTCACCAGTTAATCTACATTAGCTGCCAATTTAGATTATACATCATTAATCGGCGATTTTGCCAAACTTGTTAAAAGAGTAAAGTAAGATATGCGGATTTTTTCATGTTTTTTATTTCAATTTTAAAATATTCAAAAAAAGGGGCTGCAGTTGGGAGACATGCATCACCCTGAAAAATATCACAGCACGGCCCTGAGGGAAGGTAAGCGTGGTAGTGATTTAACCAACTTTCGACGGAAGTTGCCATATTTAGAAGCCTTATTAGTGACATTAGTCATCAATTCTTGTGTCAACATCCAGATAGCCTTAATAAACTGAAATGTGTCAAATAGAGTTTTTTTATTCCCCTAATTGAATAATGTAATGTACGCCTCTGGTTTGTTTACGCTTCAACGGAAGTCGGCCATATTGAGAAGCCACTTTGGTCGATGATGCTTTACACTGTAATGTTCTCTCCTCTCTCTTTTACCTCCATGAGGAACCAAGAGGGCAAGCCCCTCGAAACGAAAATTCAGAATGTTTTAAATACTGCGAAGCACCACGACCCGCCACTGGATCTTCCTGTGTATCTGTATAATTATTACAGATGATATTCGATCTTCCATAATAACTTTATTATTATCGGTTTGGCGAAGAGTCAGGCACGTAAGCAAATTTTTTTGCTTCTTTCCCAACACACCGACTCAATTCAATATTAAAGTGGTGAATCATCTCCATAGCCATTTAAGTACAACAATATTAGAATATTCGCGAATGTTTGGGTGTTTCATTGCATGTCGGTGTCGGGATAATTAGTTAAATTTAACAAAAAAAATTGTTATATCCTCTCAATAACATGCAAACGTAAATAACGTTATCAAGTATCACTTAATTTATCATCAATGTCCATTAGTGATAAATTATTTGCAGTAGAAATTCCTATGTGATAATGATAACAATATAATGTTTATTTTACGTTTAAACTTTCATAAACCATTAATAAATAATAAATATTAAAAATTTTTGTCCCAGATGATTCAGAAATGAGTAGCACGTTTGGATAATATTCCAGAAAAACTTCGGTAGGCGGCGCTGCAATCGGGTTTATACTGAACAGTTCACAAATCGTATAATAGAGTTCCATTGCCAGTGCCAAACGGGCTTCTTAATGCACGAAAGACAAACTTCCTGCTTGACATTTATTTTAAAATTAAAAACATTTTATATGATTCCTTCCTTGTTACTTTTCTACGATAAATATAATTATCATACGCAGCTGTTTGTTTTAGTCTTAGTAAACATATAAATCATGTAAAACAAAGCATAAACTTTTATTATTCATTATTATAAATATAATTAATAACAACAAGTCCATTGGATATGAGGAAAATTAATTTGATTTGAAAACTAATATTACCATAATAATTGGTTGGTAGAAAAAAGTTTGTTAATTTTTTGTGTAAAGGAGTTTAGACGCAATTAATATTAAATATTATATACAGGCTGATGCATTAAGTGTGGCAAATTTGGGGTAGTTTTACTACAAAATCGGACCTAAAACTAAGAGTCCGCTGTCCGTCCGTCTGTCACCAAGCTGTATGTCATGAACCGTGATAGCTAGACAGTTGAAATTTTCACAGATGATGTATTTGTGTTGCTTCTAAAACAACAAATACTAGAAAAAGAATAATAGCTATTTATGCCATCAGTTACGAAATGCCTAATTTTGTGTAACGCGTGAGATTTTTGTGGAACGAACGAAGTAAGTTTCGCAAAAACTCACAAGTTACACAAAATTAGGCATTTCGTAACGTATTGCTTACAAGATTTTTTCTAATTTTGAAGAAAGTAATAAAAAAATAAAATTTAATATAATTGATAAAAATTTGGAAAACATATATTTAGTTTGTTGTTGTTACTTCATGTTAGTTGTCAGTTTGACATTATGTAAAAAAGTCTAGACGGATGGTTTTTAGCGAGATTGATATATTTTTAGTTTTATTTTTAAAAAATGAGTGATTCAAGTTCTGAAGAGCTACCAAGCGATATTGAAGAGGCAGCAGGTAATGCTCTATTATCAGTAATTCCCAAAAAATCAAAGGCAGTTTATGATTTGGCATACGAAAAATTTGTTACGTGGTGTGATGAGAAGAAAATTAAACATGTTAATGAGAAAGTTTTACTTGCATATTTTGAGGGTAAGAAAGATCTAAAAGTTTCCACATTATGGACATTTTACTCAATGTTAAGATCTGAACTAAATCTGAAAATGAATATTGATATTAAAAAATATACAAATTTGGTAGCATATATTAAAAGGCAAGCGGACGGGTACAGTGCTAAAAAGTCAAAAGTTTTTATTAAAGAAGATTTTGCCAAATTTTTAGTGGAAGCTGATGACAAAGAATACTTAATGGCTAAGGTTGCAATGATAATTGGAATGGCAGGAGCATGCAGAAAAGCAGAATTAACATTTCTTCTAGTTGAAAATGTTATAGACGAAGGAAGCCATTTTCGTGTTGATATCCCACCTTCAAAAACAAAAGTTATACGGCAGTTTGCAATTACCACTGGAGACATTGAAAATACGAATCTTGTTGAAATATTAAGAAAATATATTAAGTTGCGTCCCCAGGTTCTTAAACACAACAGATTTTTTGTAAAATATGCGAATGGTAAATGTACCAGATATCCTGTGGGAATTAACAGTCTGCCAAAAGTTATTGCACAATTTCTTGGTCTTTCAAATCCTGTTCTATATACTGGCCACTGCTTCAGAAGAAGCTCTGCCACTTTCCTAGCAGACAGTGGCGCTGATATTTTAAAATTAAAGAGGCATGGAGGTTGGAAATCTACTTCTGTTGCGGAGAGATATGTTGAAAATTCCATGAATAATAAAAAACTTATAGCGCAAGAAATATTTGGTGAAACATCTAATGCAATGTGCGCCGCTTCCCAAATAACAGCAAGTTCGAGCAATGAAAAAAATATGTCGTCGGGAATTAATTTGAATAATTGCAATAATTGTGTTATCAATATTTATAATGAATAATTAATTAATTTATGTTTTTAACTTGTATTATAACAGTTTAATAAATAGAATAATTCTTTTTGTCACTAATTTTGAAATACATTTTTCGTCACCAATTGCATAAAATTTTACTTTATGCAACTAGTTACAAAAAGTAAGACGTTTCATAATGTCAATCAGTTTTAAAAAGTGTCACTTTATATGTCAGAATTAGAAAAAATAAATTTTTAAGAAAGCTGCCATACAACAAATGTGTTTTTTTGGCCGGTTTTTTTCAATGTGCGACGATTTAAATTAATAATAATGAAGGTCTCGAAAAGTAAATTTATCGAAAAGAGTCTCGGGTTTATTTTGTAATCATAGGAATTTATTGCAGGAAATAGGAAGCATCGTCATGCGCATCAACAAAATACACTCCATCATGAAATCGCGTAAATAGAAATTTCTTGGATAATGTTAATTAGAGTCCTCGGCAAACATTTTTCGAGACTCGAAATCATACACCGAATCGACAATTATTAGTTTACTTTTAAATCAGTAGCGTACATAAATGAAGTTTAAACAATTTTTTTTAATAAAAAGTTTTTCTACTTATTAAACCAATAATAATTAACTAATTAGGCAGAAAATAATCATCAACTCTTCTGGCAATATCATCAAACTATAAGAAAAACTATTTTACCCGCCTAGCTCTATCCAAAATTATTTAAAAATGGCTTATTATTTGATGGAGGCGGCAAAATCGTATGTACATATTTATATTGAAAAATTATTAGCCTACTATAGACCCAAACAAAATTTCAATGTCAAAATATTGTATTACTCAACATATTCTCCTCTTTTTTTTTCTTTTTTTTTCTAAGGAGCCGTCCCTTCGCCGGTACCACCTCAGCCTCCTGGGCTTATTGTGGATACTCCTAGTGTTCTGACTACAACCTTTTCAGCCATTCCGTTCCCTGTATTAGCTCATACAGGTTCTTTGCTGATTGGTTGTAGAAGTCTTCTGGAGTCATTTGGGGTCCACCATACAGTTTCTGCCTCCTGTGGTCCAGCGACTCACAGTTGCATAATATATGCAGAGCTGTTTCGGTATACTTTCTGCATCTTCTGCATGTAAGGTCTCCGTTGTACAGCCCTATTTTGTTTAGGTGCTCCTTTGTGGGAAAGTGTCCCGTAAGTAGCACCATTATGGTGCGTAGTTTGTTCCTGCTCATTGAGAGCAGTTCTTTAGCTACTTTTTCTGATGGTTCTTTTATGAATTTCTTCCCCTGTATTTGCCTGGTCGTATTCTTCCAGTGTTTATTGTGTTGTTCTTTCACCCACCCTTTTAACCATGACCTCGTTAAGCATCTGGGGATGCCCACAGCAGGTTCGGGTCCGTTCATCAGAGTTGACGATCCTACTCTCGCTTCGTCAGCTTTTTCATTGCCTGCGATTCTTTTATGACCTGGGACCCACTCCAGTGTTACACTTTTCCGAGACGCCAGTCTTCTAAGTTTTTCGCCGCATTCCCATACTAGCTCTGAAGTGCTTTAAGGGCGGCTTGACTGACACTGTAGATCCTGATCTGCCTGTTGTTGTAGGCTCTCATTCTCCTCTTAATTGGATACATTTATTATACAGCGAATTATACAGCGAACTTGCAACGTCTCTAGACCTTTCAAAAAAAATGTTTCTTCTTGCTCTGCACACCAGACCTCCACGGCTTTTATTACCTCCTCGTTGGAAGAAAATTTACGACCTTTTAAACTTTTTTTCAGTTGATGAAAGAGATGATAGTCGGACGGAGCCAAATCTGGTGAATAAGGGGGGTGTTCTAGTAATTCAAACCCTAAATCACGAATTTTTTGCATGGCAACATGAGATTTGTGTGCAGGGGCGTTGTCATGCAAAAACAAAACACCTTTGGATAGCTTTCCGCGTCTTTTCTCTTTAATTTTTTCCCGTAGAGTCGTCAAATAGTAATCTCCGGTTATTGTTCTACCCTTATCCAAAAAATCAATCATGATTACTTCATGGCAATCCCAAAAAAATGAATCAAGAACTTTTCCAGTAGATTTTTGCACATGAAACATCTTAGGTCGTGGAGAAGACGAAGGACATTTATCACCAAGGGTATTAAGCATATCTTCGTAAATCTGCTTACCTCATAACCCTTTTAAATACAGGCACTTGATGATGGCTCGATACTCTAATTTTTCGATTTTCACAATTTCGATGGACATCTTTTTTCTTTTAATTTATTGCGTAACTCTGCTTTACTTTTTTGACGTCCAGCTTCACACTGACACTTCAAATGAGTTATTGTTCGATGTTATGGTAACGCAATATTTTGTTTATGCATGGAACCGGTCTAGGCTAACAACTAGATATCAATACATCCTATTATAACATGGGGATAAAGTGCCTTTTCCTCCCTTGAATGATTACCGCCCTCCACAACGCGTCGAGTAGTAAACTTTATCGTCTGGAGCATAGCTATTTGCATAATAATTTCTCCCTTGTATTTCTGCGAACCCCTTTCAAATTTCCTATCAACTACGCCGCTGTGTGAGCTCGATTTAGTAACTTTTTGCAATACAGTTGCTGTAAGCCGATAATTTTAGTATTAATGATACGATTTCGTGCTAAAGTCAGTTGGAAACCGAAAACAAAAAAAAAAGGAAAGGAAGTCATCTGGTTGCACGTAGGAATTTTGCGTAATTTAATTTATTTCATATAATTTTGTTTATCGACAAGAAATATCTGTAACTATAACTAGATTATTACCAATTTCGATATATTTTGAAATCTTCAATTTGTTATTTAAAAAATACGACCAAATGCAAGTACTTCAAAAAGTGTTTAGTCTATATAAATTCTCGAGTGGTTTGTTCCATTTCTTCTTTTTATTTTGTATCAGTTGAATCATTTACTGAATCACCAAAACCACCACACATAGGCCAACGCAGTCGTAAATTCAAAAGAATCGGACAAAGAAGCTATTTTAATATTTTAATAAAAACATGTATGTGTGCGGTTAATTTTTGTCAAGTAGACTTATTTCGCATCGGATGTACGAAATTAGTTGCCGTCGTAAATTACCAGGGGTATACGAAAAGTAAATGCAATTGAAAATTATTTGGATGTAGTGATAGATCCAGATGATGTATTTGCAGGTGTAATCTTTTTGATAAGTAGTGACATTCGAGCACGCAAATTTTTCAAAATAGTAGGCCTGTTTTTATATTAATAAATAATTTATTTGCAATATCACATAAAGGTATTTCCAAAAGAAGAGTCTGGTGATGGTGCAAGCATTTCATAATAATAACGTTTATTCATAAATTTAACAAATACAGTGATAAAATACAAATAAAATTGAATAAACATCTAGACATCCACAGAAGTATTGTACATACTTATATGTGGTGAATATAGGCTGGTGTGTCAAAATTTAAAAAAAATAAAAAAACAAAAAATGCATTTAAAAAACAATATAAATCCATTTTTACATGATTGTATTTCAGACATACATTTCGTATATGAGTTTACTCTTTTCTGTTTTTGATTCAGCATTCTATCATTTTGTGTATTTTTGTTTTGTCTGTTTCTTTAACAAATGTTACTAATTGGGTTTTGAAGCGTTTAAAAGAAGTTTCATCGATAATTCTCTGTGGTAGTTGCCCGAATAATTTAGGTGCTAAATAGGAGTAACCTTTTTGACCCATTGTTTTAAGAGCTGTTGGTATAGTCTGTACAGAAAGTACGAGGAGTAATAAACCCTAATTAAGT
>CAJUYH010010953.1:0-11611 GCA_910591685.1 Galerucella tenella
GCAGGATGTTCCAATAAAGTGTGGCGTATCAAAGTTATATTTTTTCTTATGGAACACCCTATATTTTATTGCAATTTCTGATTGCCCTAAAAAATAAAGTACTCCTTCATAATGGTTCCCTATACATAAATACAGAGGGTTCCGAGTTATGCTGACTTTTTAAAAAAATGTGACCATTTCGAAAAAAATTAATAACTCAGTGATATAGCAAATTCTAGCAAAATTTCTCTTACATCTCGATAATTGGACATCCGTTGAATGTATTCCATGAATGAGTACTAAATATGTATTCACAGGGTGTTCAGAATTTTCAGTTTCATTATTAGTGCATTCAATGTATAATATCGGGCTTACTTTAAATGGGACACCCTATATCTTAATAATTCATCGTGTCCAAAAAATGTCGTCTTTCAAATGGTGTCCTATACCTAGGCATACTTTTTTACATACTTTTCGTGCAATTTACGTTGGTCGTGATTCACCCTGTATGTTTCAATTTTAAAACTTAGAAAAAAGTAAAAAACGTATAAAAGTCAATCCATACTTTCTAAAAAGTTAAAAAAAAACAATTGGTCCCAGTAGGTGATTCTGCAATTGGGTTCATACTGATTTTCTCCCAAGCGGTTGCACCAACTTGGATGTGATTTTGTGTGTGTGTGTTTGAGTAAGTACTGGATGGTTTAGATTTACAATTGGTCCCAGTAGGTGGCGCTGCAATTGGGTTCGTACTAAACTCCTCATGAGCAGTTCGTCCGATTTTGATGGAATTTTGTGTGTGTGTTTGAATAAGCAACTGGATAGTACAGTACTGTAGGTGGCACTGCAAACGGGCTCATACTGGAATTTTCCTCAGCGGTTGGTCCAATTTTAATGAAATTTGGTCTGTGTTTGTTTGAGTAAGTAACTGGATGGATTATATTCACAATTAGTCCCGGTAGGTGACAATTCAATCAGGTTCACACTAAAATTCTCCTAAACGGTTGGTCCGATTTTGATAAGTTTTGAGTTTGTGCCCTTAGACTAATAGACATGCTTATTCGACCTGTATAATATTAAATATAAAATAAAGTCGATATCATTGAATCAAGTACTTTATTAATATAATACGTTACACCTTCCAAACTATATTTTCAATTATACAATTTCGAAATTTATTTAGTATGATAAATTATAGTAGATTTCCCGCCCATCTTACCAAGCTTGGCATAATACGATCTTCATCCTGTAGCTGCAATGAGAATGCATGTGCTGATCTTAATCACATTTTTTCTCATCTGCAGCAATCACACTGCAAAATCGAACAGTTTAGTTCAGTCGCCCTGTGAAGAGAACTTCTACCTACCTTCAAATATCCCCTGAGCAGATATATATTCATCCTGTACACAAAACAATAGCTGAAGAGAAAGTTATTAAATAATAACAAAATGCATCATAGTGTACACTCAATGACTTACCTAGCTGCTGACGCTCTTTGTAAAATGATTTTAATTAATTGTTTTAATTGAATTACAAATTTTGGATTGTCTGCAGCATACATAAAAGTTCATTACATCCATACAAGTGTAATGAAAACATGAGTTATGATGGCTGTTGGTATAACCAAATGTCTCCATTGAAATTTAAATCGAAATTAATTGATTATACATTCAGTGGCACCCATTTTATACTAATTATCCCAAAGATGCACATAATTTAAGACCGTTTCTGTATTCTTTATCTTTCAAAGGACGTTTTATGAATTTTAATAATTAGTTCAGTTGATGCAGTTTCAAGTAGCAATGAAACATGACTATGCAGTCTTTGATACCGTAAGTGTAAGGGTTTGTAGAAGGGAAGTCATGCATCTCAGCGCTGGGCAGGGTGGTGGACTTGGTGCAAAGGGCTAGGCAGGGTAATGGTAGGTATAAGAAATTGGTCCTGCTTGTGTTCTTCGACGTGGGGAACGCGTTCAACAGTGTCAGTAAACGGGCGGTGTTGAGCGCGTTGATAAAGCTTGGAGTAGTGGAGGGGCTAGTCAATCTAGTGGAGGACTACCTGACGGGGAGTGCGATAGTGGACACTAGGGGGAGAAGGTATGGGACGGAGATTGGAGTGCCCCAGGGCTCGGTTCTGGGACCGACGCTTTGGAAGTGTGTGTTTGATGAAGTTTGTGGGATAGCATGTGAAGAGGGATATGAGATTACGGTGTATGCGGACGATGTCTGTCTGGTATGTACGGCAAAGGGAGATGTGGAGATAGAAAGAAAGGCGGAGAGGATGTGTAGGAAGATTGTTGAGAAGATAGAGCGGTGTGGACTGGAGGTGGCTGAGGATAAGACTGTGGGGCTACGGGTGAAGGGGCGGATCAAGGCAAGGGAGGTGGGGGTGATGGTGAAGGGAAAGAAAATTCGGATGGAGGAGGCGGTGAAATATCTGGGGGTGTGTTTGGATAGCCAATTATCCTTCAAAACCCATATGTTGAAGGCTGCACAGAAGGCAAAAGTTAGGGCAGCGTGGCTGGGAAGATTGATGGGTAATGTGAAAGGACCAGGAGAATGGAAGAGGAGGATAATTGGTAGGACGGTAGAGCAGAGTATGCTGTATGGCGCGGAAGTGTGGTGTGAGAAAGCAGGGGTGAATGCGAGGGTTAGACCACTCCTGCGGGTGCAGAGAGGAATACTTCTGAGGATGGTGCAGGCGTACAGGACAGTGGGTGGACTGGCAGCAGCTGTGTTGTCACTATCCTATCCATTGGACTTGTGTTTAGATGCTGGAAGAATGAGGAAATTTTGAAGAAGTTAGAGAATAAACTGGGAGAGGCGGTGTATTGGGAAAATATGGTGGAGATTATGTTGAGGGGCGAGGAGGAATGAATGGAGATAAGTGGCGTAGTAGAGAGGCATGGCATGAGAGAGGTAGGAGTGATAGAAGGAGGAAGATGAAGGAGAGTGTGTGAGGGACCGCCGCCCGTCTTGAAGTATGCTAGGGTAGTGATTCCAAGGCGGGAGTAACGGCAAGTTTGAGGTGGGTTTGGTTGGTAGGCATCTCCGTGGGGATGAGTCCAACACTGTCTGGGAACTGGTTAAGGACCCAGTCGAACATGAGTTTCCCATCTCGGCCCATAAAAAAAAGTGTATCTAAAAAGATTCAAATTCGTAATGAAAAAAAAAATAACAATATACTTAGTATTCCTATACTTTCGTCCTAATACATGGTTAACAATGTGATTAGATTTGTTATTCGAATATCCTTTCCTTTAGTCTCGATAGCTGTCTCCACAATCCAGAATAGCTGGAACACTTTGCCTCAGGCCTCCAAATTCTGAGGGGCCCTTCAAAAGCTTATTTATCACCTTTGGACAAAAGTATAAGGTACCTATTTGTATTTGTGTGTTTGGCATAGTGGTTGTAGGAAAACTACTATTTCAAAATTGTATGAAACGCTAGAATAATAATATAATTACTCTTCGATATCTATTATTATAAAAATATCACGTTTATATTAAAATAGGATTTACCTAGTGAGACATATCGTTAGAATAAATCCAACAGAACAACAAAAACATGAAAGTAAAATTTTGCGGAAATACATACAGTTACATCGCTAATACGCATTGTGATTATATTGTCGTTATATACTGTTAATGTTACATAAACATCTATTTTTATTCACGAATTAATGTTAACGTTGTTTTTTATTTATTCCTTCCAAGCTAGGCTCATCTATTTGAAAGTACAAATAACATTTGTCAGAGCAGCACATTCAAAGATAATACCAACAAGATGAATAGATAGTTTGTAGCACAGTTATGTGTTAGTCAGTGGCGTAACTAGAAATTTGGGGCCCTTACTCAAAACTTTTCGCTGGTTCCCCCCGTACAGTACACATTCATCCCAACAGAATGCATGTTTCATTTGTTATTAGTTATTGAAATTTTGTATTGATAAACAGGAAAATAATTACAAAAATTATCTTAGCCTAAAATACTCTCTTTTTCTGGCTTTGGGGGCATCCATTAATTACGTGAGGACTTTTTGAGAATTTTTCCACCCCCTCTCCCCCCTTGGTGAGATATCGTGAGATTTTTTTCAACTCCCTCCCCCCTCCCCTAATCTCACGCGAGATTCTTTAAAACCTTTATTTGAACTGTAAACGTGTTGGATTATTGAGAGAAAAAAAACTTGTTCTATTACCTACTTTTATTGAAGACTAGCAAAGACTAGGAAGTATTTGTGAATATTAACGTAATTTTTTTAAAACGCAATTTTACACCGTTTTCTGCGAGAAAAATAATCACGTGATATTTGCCAAGACTCCCCCTCCCCCTTAAGTGAGATTCGGAAAGATTTAGCTTGACCCCCTCCCCCCCTAGAACACCTCACGTAATTAATGGACGCTCCCTTTCATGTTTACAAAGGAATCAATCATGTCTCGATTGTTAATATAGAAAGATTATGTAGCCTTGATTGTCCTATATAATTTCTTTTGTGACCCTTTTTTATTTGCTAAATGATCTTTCTTCACTAGCATTTGTCATCGGAAACGTTGAAAATAATAATTATACACCCTTGAAAATAAGTCAGAAAACTGGCGTACTGACATGTTTGGATTTAAATCTGTTAATGTGTTATATAGGGCCTCCCATAGAATGATAAATAAGAGAAATGTTAAACGTGTAACGTTTTGTGGCACAAAGTTACCACTAGCACCTACATTGGCTACCGGTATAAACTAGTATTCAAGACGGGCGCTTTTTGAATTTTAAAGCTTTCAATATTTGCAGTTGAATGATTTTGCACTTCAATATTTGTTTTTCAGTCTTTCAAGTCAAGTCTTCAAAGACTAAGAGAAAACATAATTTTGGTAAATCATTCAGCTGCAAATATTGTATTGGAAGAATATTATAGAGAATCACAGTAGGAGAATAAAACAACTCTTTGCAAGTTAGAAAAGCCGTGGGAAATTGTTTCTTTTCCGAGATTTTCCTACTCAAAAAAGGTCATCTGAAACTGTACGGCATCTAATGCAATAGGTTCCTTTTAGAA
This sequence comes from Galerucella tenella, assembly GCA_910591685.1. Classification (NCBI taxonomy): domain Eukaryota; kingdom Metazoa; phylum Arthropoda; class Insecta; order Coleoptera; family Chrysomelidae; genus Galerucella; species Galerucella tenella. Next base: position 5,025 of record CAJUYH010010953.1, read on the forward strand.
CAAAATAATGTACAAAAATAATAGTGTGGATAGTCAAAAAACAAAATTTTCTAAAAATGTATGTAGGTACTACCTACAACTGTTAGTTTTAGCATAATATGATTATTTTCACGCGGGAAATCTCATGTAAATATGAATGGCATTTGTAACAAGCAATTTTTTATTTATAAAGAAATTATTAAATCATGTCGTTCAAAAATATTCGTGCGGAAGGTCGTAAGAAAGTTCTGCCAAGCCGACTTGATTTAAAAATCGACTACTTACCGAAGAACAAAGTTATTATAGTCTTTTATATTTATATTTTATAATTTAAATTACATATATTTATTTCTGATAGTAATAATAAATCTGTCATTTTTATCCTTTATAATTTAAAGTAATTTTAATAAAAAAAATTATTCTTCATCTGAGGTATCGCTTTCCATATCCAAAGTAATGTTAAAATCTATACATTCCGGATCTATATTTTCATCGACATCTGCAAAAATATACAAATATTTATCTTATTACTATTATCAACATATATCATGGGCAATATTGATATTTTTCCTTGATCATGAATATCAGATTGGGTATCACATGGGTCATCTTCACTTCTTATCATCCAATGGCTCATCAGCTTCAATTATAGGTCCATTACCGTTTCAGGGCATTCTTCAACATCAAACCAATGAAAAACATATCTGTTCTGTTCAATTTTCCACCCAAAATTTTTGTTTTGGGCTTTTTACGTTGGAATTGAACCAAATTTGTGAAATGTAAATCGATCTACGATACTGTTGCTCCAACTTCTTGCGTGACGGAGGAAAACTACATGCTGACAATTTTGCAGTGCTTTTTTGAAGCTTTCTTTTTCACTTTTAGGTTCATACTTTTGATCAAAGATTATAGTTGTATAATCTACAGTAACTAATGACGTACAGTTTGGAATTACCTTTTTGGAGGGTAGAAAATGAGTTTTTAAAAATGTTCCTAGATTTTCCGAACGATTATTTTTGAACGCCATAGAGTTTGGACCGATCCCCTACTATCAAATGTAACAAACGGCGTACAGTTTCATATCACGGTTTCAGGGAGTGAAAAATGAAATGTTCAGTTTTCCACTGCGCTTTTCTGCACAAGAGAACATGTACGCCATAATGCTAGAACCGATGGTGGCATGATAAACTATCTTTCTGAATGGGTTTGCTGCTGTTTCACTTCGCGACACTTTTTTCCCCATGGCGAAGTCAAGTCAATACCTAAATCTGAATTGGGATAGAAATTGGACTCTTAAGTTTAGAAAGAAAATGCAAATTTTGTCGATCTGAATATAAGCTTGTGAAGTTATATTTAAGGAAGTGATCTTCACGCAAATAACACCTTTTATTTTTAATAAGTAAGGCTCATTATTTCAAAACATTTATGGCTCCGTTTAATTTCATCTAAATCAAGAAACTTTAAAAAAACTTCTTATTTTTATAATTTTTTCAGTTATCCAATTGACGAACCCATTTAAACAATTTGGCATCTTGAAGCACACACCAATATTACAGAGAAAGCACACAAATACAGTAATCGAAAGATTAAAGCACTTTTTCACACATCCTAAATTACATTATTGTATATCTAGTACATACATATTAATTTGGTTTGGGTTACAAATTTTTGGTAATCCTTCGTTCTTGTCTGCAAAAAAACGATAAAATGTTTCCATTATTTTTCGAAAACCCAACCTCAAAGGGTTAGGGTAAAAAATCTACTTTTTCAACATACCTATGATAAATGCTGTAATAACAGTAGATACTAATGATAAAGATAATTAATTTCTCTACAGAACGACCAATGAGTAGATTCAAAAATGACAACGTCTGCTACTTTTTTGCAGCAGAATGTTGCTGTCAGTTCTTCGAATATTACACACAGAAATCTTTAAAAATCACGCGAGCCCTGTCCACTAAATATATTTTCCTTGTTTTGGTTTTTGTCAATATCCATAAATACTGGGTGGAAACCTTCTCTTATTTATTCAGGTACCTTACATTTTTTATTAACCAAATATTACGTTGTTGAAAAAACTATTGGCGAGTACCAAAAATTACGTTATCCAACAAAGATTCAAAAAATTGTGCAATATTAGAAACAACAAACAAGTAGCTCATATTTTTTATGTTATCTTCAGAGTTTCGTCTATAAAAGTCTAATGTTGTTGATACTATTAATTTTATTCTAGTTTTTGTTCCAGTTCCAATAAAAACGCAAGTGGATGTTCAACACGATGAAAAATGTTATACTCTAGTGGCCCAGATGTATATTCTAAATTGGAATCAACAAGCATGACAAGCGCACGAGTACATTAAACCCAGCGTACGTATTGTTTACCATAAAATGTTTTCCTCGCTATCGCCAAGGTTGTCAAGTACCATAAAACAACTAAGAACAATCATAATTTCTGCTAGTTTATTTCTTGGTACACTTCGTTTGAAGAATTTTTTAATTGAAGTCAATAAAATGATCATTCATAATATTTCTTGAACATCCGAAATCATCTGACCTTAATTTATTTATTGTCGATAGTCATTTTGGAAATAGTTCTACAAAATTTATGATATTACTTAGGAATAATGATGCTTTCTCAATGTTAATAGTCAGTGGTGCACAAAATCAAAATGGGTAATCAATTCTCTGTATCTGTATCTGTAGAGTAGGGAGGGTGAGTGTGTAGGCTCACAGCACTTAGGCCACATGTGACCCATTGTACATCCTCCTGAGGAGTTGTCCTCCTAGGTCATTGTCCATCCTGTCCTTCTCAGGAAGGTCACTAGGAGACATCTCCTTTATATCGGCAGGTGTAGGCCAAGACTCACCGAACACACACTCTCTTATTAACGATAACTCCGGACACTCGCATAAGACATGCCTGACAGTTTCATCTTCCTGTTCACACATCCTGCATAGAGGTGTGTCCACTAGCCCCATAGTATGGAGGTGTTTCCTTAGTTGACAGTGACCAGTCAGAAATCCTACTGTTAAACGTAGGTTTTTCCTGGTCATCGCCAAATATTTCTTCGGCGCCAGCTTCCCAGGGTCGCCCAGGGTGATCTTGGCAAGACTGCATCCTTTGATTCTATCTCATCTATTAAGGGATTGAGCATGGGTGTAACGTTTGGCTAGTTCCACAATTGTCGAAGTCGTTAGGCCGTAGGTGTCACTGGGTCCTAGAATTTTTAGTCCAGCGGCTTCCCTGGCTAAAGAATCAGAAATGCGATTTCCTTTACTCCTGTCGTGCCCTTTAACCCACCTCAGGATAATATTGTTATCTGCCGAGGCGTCAGCTAAATCTTGGTGGCACTCTAGTACTAGCCTCGATGTAACACGTTGACTGTTCAAGGCTAATAGGGCTTGTCTACTATCAGTGCAGATTATTATGTTTTTGCCAGAAATTTCTCTTCTGGTTAGTTTTTTTGTGGCAATTGAGATACCAGCCAGGTCTGTTTGAACCACGCTGGAATTGTTTCCCATTCCCCACTTAATCTTTAGGCTTAGTGCTCTCGAGTAAACTCCACATCCTGAGCCTTCTTTCATTTTTAAACCATCTGTATACATGCGTATTGCATTTGCAGCATCTGGCTCTGTGTTCTGTTTTATTTGAATTTTGTAGGGTTTGTTAAACAAAAATCTGGGTTCAATTGCATCGTTTGCTGCCTGCAAACTGAGTCCTGTCATTTTATTTGTCAGTGTGTGGAACATTTGAATTATAGTCACTACGTCATCTTTGAATGGAAACAACAAAAGCCTTCTCATCAGGGTAGGGAATCTCCGAACGAGCTAGGGTACCGCCACCTAGGGGGTCGGAAATATACTAAAATTGCGGATTTAATGAGAACATGAAGAGAACTGTAACGCCGTTGAAAGATACTTCCACCTGCTTCCACCCACTTCGACTAATAACCACTTGTTTGTAGACGTGTCCAGTCTAAATTATCTACGTTGTAGGCGATTTTGTCAATTTTGTGCCTTAGTAGTAAATTTTCCAAGTTATTGTATATATATATATATAATATTTTGTTTAGGTCGGTGTGTTAGTTTAGTTTAGTGTGGACTTTTTTATATATAGACAATGGCAACAAAATGTATAGTTGAGGACTGTAGGTACTGTGAGGTGCACCCGGTAAGTTTTTTTAATAATATAAAACATGTTTAATTAACTAAAAATGACAAAATATTGAAGTAGTTACTCTTTCTCTTTTATACAGCTTTAAACTTCCGAGCCATGAAGAACAACGTTCGGTTTGGCTGGAGAGAAGTGGAAACCTCTTTTTGGATTTAACAGGCCACAAAAATTGGAGAATATGACCTCGTCACTTTGGCCAGGACTGCTTTGTTAGAGTAGAAAAAGGCGAGGGCATGGTATTGAAAAGGTTTTCTTTGCCATCCCTGTTTTTGCCTGGTAAGTAAATTTTTTTGTACATATACCTATTTATTGAATGTTATTATATTAGAGTGTTTTTTTAGATTACAATCCAAAGGAGGGATCTGATTTTTTGTTTCCCACTATGGTACCCTCACAGGTAACAGCTCTTCAGCAAAATAAAGGTATTTATTTTTGTAAGTTTGATAATATAATTTAACTGATACAAAGTTTCTGTAGATGCGATGAAAGAATCTGTTTTTTATTCCCCAGTTGGGAAGGTGACAACAACAACCAAAACCTATTCAAGGGAATTGATTAATGGTGAGTTTTTTTGCAACTCGTTATGATATAATTTTGGCAGTCATACAATGTACCTAAGAAATATTAACATAATTTTTATGTTACAGCTATTCCATCCACGAGCCGGGTGTGTGAGGAAGACATTTTGCAGAGCATCAAGCCATTATCAAATAATGGTATGTATCAATTAAAATATCTTCTATATGTGTCTTTTGTTATATTATTTGATTTGTTTAATTTCCATAAAAAACAAACTGAATAACATGTTTTATAGTACTATATTAGTAAATGATTAAATTGTCTACAGATACTGCAAATATGTATGCTCCACCTCCCAGAAGTAAAAAAAAGAATTTCTCGAAGAAAGGTACAAGCGTTTTTCAAAGGTCAGTAGTTTCAAGAAATAAATATGTACCTAAATGTTTACAATCATATATGTGTGAGCTATATGAATAAAAATATCCAAATTTAATTAGATAATATAATATATTAGTCATGATAGTCATAACCAAGTCATAATCATAAGCAAACTAGAAATGGATGTGTTTCATGTTTTCTTCAATATACATCTGCCGATCTGCCCACAGAAACAGTTGCTGATAGATAAAACTATTTTTTTATTTGTACGAAACAATGTTATTCTTAAAAAATATCTTTGAAATAAGTACATTTAACATTTAACTCAAATTACTTTCTTTATTTGCAGAAGCCGAGGCATCAACAAAAAAAGATTTTTACAAGACAGTGACCCTCATAAAGCGCCTTAGAGCGAAAAATGTTGACCAAAAAGATATAAAACATTTTGTGATACTAGTTACTGAAAAGGAAGGGTTAGTGAACATCTTGGGTAATTACTCGAAAGTGGCCCTCAATTTTTTTGAATCAAATCTGAAAATTTTGCGTATGAAGCCCAAGGGGCGTAGGTTCTGCCAAGATGACAAAAAAAAATGAGGATGGAGAGAAATTTCATCCACCCGAGCATAACGCTTCCTGTCCAAGTTTTTCAGCTTACCATCTCGGAAATCTTTAAACAAAATCCTGAATAGTGTATCCTTTTTACCAGGTGTAAATGAACACATTTTCACACATTTAAAGATCCAGGTCAGTAAGCTGGGGGAGGAGGACAGGTATTGTGTTTTAATGTTTGATGAAATTTCTCTCCATCCTCATTTAAAATATAATCTGAAAACACATTCTGTAGATGGGTTTGTGGACTTAGGTGTTAGGAAGCGAAGGTTACAGTTTGCTGACCACGCCCTAGTATTCATGGCAAAAGGTATTCGTAACCTTGGAAGAACCCATAATTTTGGTTTTTGTGAAGGTACCACACCAACAGTCGACTTGGTGCATTGCATCAAAACGATTATTGGAGAATTGCAGGCGATCGGTATCACTGTGATCGCTACTGTATGTGACCAAGGTGCCACTAATCAAGCTGCCGTGAATCAATTAGTAGGACCTAGTCGCACTGGGCCCCTAACTTACACAGTTGGAGATCCTTCTCAAGAGATCGTTCACCTTTATGATCCCCCCCATTTATTAAAGGGGATCAGGAACGGTCTTTTATGTAAGGATCTTCAATAAGAGATGAACGGCAGCAACAAAGTGGCATCTTGGTCGCATTTATCTCGATTATATGAAATCGATCGAATGCAAGGACCATTCAAGCAATGCGTTAAGTTGACTGATGAACATGCCCATTTTTTCATTATCTTCTCATATTTGTGTATTATGTATTTACTAAAAGTTATGTGTTTGAAAACAATACCTCCTTCTCCTATTTCAGTGATTATTGAATTTTATTGAATGTTTGTGAATTTTTAACTTCAATATGTTATATTTGATTATTTTTGTACTCCACAATATGCATCTTTTTCTGTATTTCAACAATAAC
>CAJUYH010010954.1:0-11610 GCA_910591685.1 Galerucella tenella
TAGAACTTATAGGAATTTTTAAACTAGAATTTCAGAACACAACAAAAAATCAGATTCTTACTATCTAAGTCAATTATTAGAAAACCAACCCATTTTCGATTCAAATTTTGAAATTTTGCATATAGAACCTGAATCCCTAAAATTAAATCGTTTAGAAGCTGAAACGTGAACTTTGCGTCCAACCTTTCAGCTTTTATTTTTATCATTGACTTTCTCTAGAATTTTGATTTTTGATGGAATAGGTAGTATATATACAGTGCTATTCAAAAGTCCCCTCCCCCCTCGTATCTTTTGAACGGCTACACTTACATTAATAAAATTTGGAGGGTGAAAATGAAGAGTTGTAAACTTCTTTACGAAAGGTAACTGGTGACGTAGTAGTGATAGATGACGTCACAGTGCCACTCTTGCCAATAATTTTAAATGGGACCTTATGGCAAGTGATATCTGGTTTGAAAGGCTTTGACATTGGCTACATAGCCATATTAATTTTGTTTGGGTTTTTTGACTTTTTCTGAAAATTGGATATGTTGTTCACGAAAGGTGTGAAGATTTGTGTCACTCCAATACCTTACATTTTGTGTATTCACATTTCCATTGAGGCAAAAAGTACTTTCGTCACTAAAACAAATTGTTTTTATGTAATGTGGGTTTTGACTAACTTTATTTGTCATACATTCACAGAATTCGAGTCTTCTGTCGGGGTCGTCATCCGAAAGGTGGTGCACCATTTTTAACTTGTATGGATGAAATTTATTTTCAGTTAACACTCTATGTACTGTACTTTTACTTACTTCACAGATACGCAACTTTAGCTGAAGTAGGGTTTACTACCATTTCAGCAACCATATCAATTTTTTTATCATCACTAAATGCTGGTCGACCAGATCGTTTGGCATCTTGAACACTACGTGTTGCTTCAAACTTGTGAAGAAGCTCCCTCAAATATATTCTCGAGATAGGGCGATCTGATCTCTCATTAAATAAACGTTCCGCTTCATGGAGATTCTTTCTAGATTCAATTATCAAGATAGCCTTGAGTACGTACGTACGTACGTGTCGGCTTGAGTACGTACCATTTTGCCTATGTGAACTCTTAAACGTCGCGTTAAACAATAATAAAATTAAATATGTAAGCTATTTAGAAAATTTTGCAAAGCAGCAAATACTATCAAATTAAAACCGTCAATTTTTTCAAAAACTTACCAGAGGAGGACTGAAAAATCTTCAATATTTAAATGTGAAATAATAATTTTGGTATTTATTTATCCGTCAAAATTAGTTCAAACCCAAACAAAATTAGTATGGCTATGTAGCCAATATCAATGCCTTTTAAACGAGATATCACATGCCATAAGGTCCTATTTAAAATTATTGGCCAGAGTGGCACTGTGACGTCATCTATTACTATTACGTCACCTGTTACCATTTGTAGAGAAGTTTATACTTAACTCTTTATTTCCACCCTCCAAATTTTATTAATGTAAGTGTAGCCGTTCAAAAGATACGAGGGGGGAGGGGACTTTTGAATAGCACTGTATATTGCTTAAAAATATTGCATTCGAATAATTAATAAGTTATTTCACTACTGTGATTCGTAGTGAAATAAACGAATAGACCAAAAATCAATATTCTTGAAGTATTTTATCGCGAAATTTGAACTTTTGAAGTGTCTTTAAATAAGAACGGAGAAGGTACCGTCAGGTCCTCTCTCATCGTCTGTCGACAATTCAGCAAGTGTGGAACTTGTAATCCTTTGATTATAAATTTTTATATGTTTCATTTGATTCAAAGTCCGGATCAGCTCTAACAATTATCACTTTTCTCACCAGTGAGGTGCATGTGCATCTGAATCTGATGTAAACATTTGGAACTAATATTACCTGCTTCATCAAAATAAGTTTTTCTTGTTCTTTTCAACATTGGTGATTTAATTTCCACTACACATTCATTATAAATAGCATCTGGAGAAGCTATAATTAGGCAGTCTGCAGTTGAAAAAATTCCAATTTTTTTATTTTCTTGGAATTCGTTTTCCAAGAATTTTAAGTACGTTTTCAGTATTGTAATATCTAAGCCTACTATTCGTAATTAATCTTTTTTTGCTTTTTCAAGGTGTTCTGACATTGATCACCGCTTGATTTTTCTTTCTTTCCCAAAACCATGGTAGTTATAAACTAAACTTTTTAAAGGTCTTAGCTGATGATAAAGATAGCACTGTCTCCGTAGTGGACGGTTCCTCCCTCCTACAATGGAGCCACATGGGATAAGCAATAACATGCTTACAGCTTCCGTCCGAAGCAGGGCAATAACAGTTAGCTTTATCTATTTTTTCAAACTCTAGAACAGTACAAACAACTTTGTAGCATTTTGAGTTTAGTTTATGCTCGGGTGTCATTTCTGCTAATAAAATACATTTAAACATTTCTCTCTTCAAAGTTTTGATTAACCGTTATCTCCGTAAATTTGTCAACCAGACCAGGAATAAAATAAAACATCTGGAATCACCCTGTATATCAATTGAGAGAGCATGTATTTATGGAAATATTGATATTTTCAATCTTTCTGACCCGAAAATAGCCAAGAACGATGTGTCACATAGTATAAAATTATAATATAATAAAGTCGTGTTTTTTATTAAAAAACTCCATAAGCAATAAAGCAAGTCTACTTCTGGAACATTCAATGAGTTTGCTTTTTTAAAATTAGGTCCACACATTTTATCTTATTAACACAAAAATTTTGTAAGAAGTAGGTACCTAATACAAAATAAATAAATTCTATGCGAGGCACGTTACAGTCAGAAGCGTATATTAACTTTGATATGCGGTGACGTCACAGTCATAGCCTTCGCCCCGCTACGGTATGCTTGATTAATTGGTTGTATTAGGAGAACGACATATTCTATTGACATGAAGTTTTCAGAATCATATTCTTATCCTTAGTACTTTGTTTTACGACAGTTAAAAGTGATTTAAAAATTTTAGTAAACGAGTCCATTTAGTTGGGAGAGTCTATATCTACGCGATCGCTCGCCATCACGTTTGACGCTTGCAGTAACTACCAATTTTTATCAAGAACAATACCTTCAGTAAATTGGGAATTCTGGAACCGATGGCGATAATTGACACTTGATAATTTGTTTATGCGAAATGCGCGTATAAGCCCATGCTTATAAAAATTTGCTGAGTTTTATAAGCTTCCCAACTAGCCTCTCTTTCAAAGTAGGGAAAGAATAGTTTTCAACAAAAATTGTTATTTCGAAATATGAGAAGTGGGAAATGTCATACTTTAACTTCTGAAAAGCACGATCCGCTTTAAGCATTATTTAAAGTGCTATTTCAAACTATTAAAAAGTACTTCAAAGTCGAGAAGTTTGAATTAGTTTTAATTAAATCTAAGTAAGAATAAAATCCAGCTGAAATTTAGAGACGAGTAGTTGTGACGACATGCCCGATACTATCGAAATTTAGTATTCAATTCAAAAGTCGAGGTATTTCCATCTGCCGGCAGGATATCCTAATACGACGCATACATTGTATTTTATTGCTCAAAATACGAAAATAGTTACGTTCTCAACACTATGGAGAAAAGAATTAATCTATATAAAAGAAGGTGATATTTCTTAATGATAAGTAAGGAAGTCAGTACTAGCCATCTTGCTAAATGCACTTTCCTCGTTTTCTTGGCATTAAGTAATTCTTTATAAAAATAGTGACAAATGTTTCGGAACGTAAAAACAACTCTGCCAGATGGCGGAGCAGTTTTCTACTTCAGAAAAGCATTTTTCACCGACTTCTTTTCAATCTGAATTACTTAGATTGAAGTTGCATGGTTTTTACGAGGTCCGATCGTTTGGAAGTGGATAATGCTATTATGCAGTTCAAAAATATGACAATAAAATAAATGTGCTCCAGAATATCGATTGAAATCGATAGAAAAACTACTACCAGAGCAGAAGAGTTATTGGGAATACGACCTGAGTGGATTCACCGGCTTTACACAACTGTGATATGGCCAAAGATCACCTATGGACCAATAGTCTGGTGAAAAAGGACAGAAAAGCAATCCTTAGTATTACCGGGGCTATGGACGGCATCAATGGAAGCCGTTATTGTACCTTCTGCTTTGGAACTTTTTGTAAGGAAAAAGGCGATTTTATGGCAATTCTTGGGCTGAAATTAGGAACTTATGGGGGCCGATTCTCGAATGTCGAATGACATTTGTCGTATTCGACATATGTCGATAAAAATTGTCGCACATCATTGGCATCTGCATTCTCAAATGGGTTCGACATCTAAGTCGCATGAGATAAATATTGTCGAATAACATGAACTGGCAACACCGAAATTTCGATATTATACAGACCACAAAGCAAACATGAGCCCTGCGTGTTCATGTCGCTGTAGTTGTATTTTTGTAGTAACAATCAAACCAAAATTTATAAATGTCAACTGTTGAAAGATATGTAAACAAAGTCAAACTTGCTAAAAATTTTACTCTAAATATTAATAAAAAAATTTATATCGTACCAAAAATAATATAATAATAAAAATATATAATAAAATAGCAGACACTAAAAATAAACAAATTGATGTATGTTAGTAAAATCACTCGGTCATATTATTTCGATGTTGATGTTGATGTTGACAAATTACTAATGTACGTTCGTTAACATTAGCTCCTGATTGGGATGCTGATTGCGATGACCTTCTTTTAGTTCGCATATTTTCCAGGGCTCATGTTTGCTTCTGTTAACTGTATCGTGTTCCATGCAACTTCTCTTGTAAAGTTGTAAAATAATGAAATGACAGTAGTAGGTAGATCTGTGATGACAGCAATGATTTGGTTATTTGTTAGAAGTTACAGAAATTACAGAATCGAGCAATGAGGATTATTTTGAGATGTGACAGGAGTACCCCGATATCTTTAATGCTGGATACTCTAGAATGGTTATCTATAGAACGCAGACTCACATATTTAACGATGATATATATTTACAAAATGTTACATAATCTTCTACCTGCATATTTTGACAGATTTATAATTTTCAATAATCAAATTCACCAGTATAATACTAGAATAAGAAATAATTTATACGTGAATAATCAAACAAAAACATTTAATACTTAAACATTAACTTTTAAAGGATTTATCACTTACAACAGTCTACCTGAAAATGTAAAGTCTTCTACAAGTCTTATTCTGTTTAAAAAGAATTTATTAAACCATTTAAGAGACCATTAGGATGATACCAAATGATGATACCTATTATTGTGTATTTTTTTCATATATTTTATATTTCATTATATTTTGTATGTTAATAATGTAGTTGGTACTTATAAACAAATATTGTGGATATGTTTTTCCAATTGTTTTTATATTAATGTTGCTGTATATTAGTATGTACCTATTTCCATAAATTATCTTACAGAATGTACAATGTAGGTACTTACTCGAATGTAGAACAAGAATAACAAGATAAACATGGAAAGTGAAACCAAAAAAAATTATTGCACCGAAAACCAAAAACTAACATTAATAAATTTCATGCAAGAAAAAGGAAATGAGCCTCTTTTATCTGGAAACTCTCCCCAAATTTTACCTTTCAAATTGCAAGGAGTAAGTGGCAGAATATTGCCTCCATTCTAAATTCTGCTTCTTTTGACACGTATAACGTTAACCTATAAATTTCGCAAGTGATGAAATTCTCGCATTCGACATAAATTGTCGACTGCCTTTGACCATTCTACAATTTGTCTATCAAAATTTGCGAAGGCGACATTTGAGAATAAGAATATTCAGATTTTATTCGACAAAGAGGATTTCTTACATGCGACAAAATATGTCACAGTTTGAGAATAGAATCCATGGTCTCCGAACTATGTTCGAGACGGACTTACTGATACAACTGGGACAATACTAGATGGACACATATTTCACATGAGTTCTGATAGCATGACACCGGAGAGCATATTCACTGAGCGAGAGAGCATTATCATCCCGTCCAAAGAACAGGTGTTGCACCCAGGTAACTTTGGAGAAATCATCTGGTTCTTTCATGATTCCATGGCACTGGGGCTGGTTAAATGGACCTAGAAAGAGATTGCTCTTAAGACTTGGTCGGTATACGTCTGTGATTGAAACTATAGCCTGTATTAATGAAAACATCAGTAGAGGATATACCGGATGAAAAAAAAATTTACTGACAGCCAGACTTTGTTTAAAGCTATCAGTAATCCTTCAACTAGGTCTAAACTAGTATAATTCTGCCAACACAGGAAGAAATATCGAACCTTATATGAATCACCAGCTTGTATAAATGTAAGAATTTCAATGATCGTAATAATGTCTGTGATAATTAACCTCTAAAGAACAACTTGATCACAGCTATGCATTAAGTTGAAGTAAAAGTGACTGAATAGAACGGTTGAACTCAAATCCATTTCCAAAGTAAATGAACCAAGCACTTTTTTGATTGAATTAATGCTACTGTTTTGATCATTTCAATACTTTGAATAATCACGATAATTACTAAGAATGATTGACTTGTTTCTGTAAAACCCACCCTAGATACCTGTTGCAATAGCAAGACACTAATTGCAACTGAACTGAGACTCTGATTTGTTTTCGAGTGCGTGAAGTGAAAACATATGGTTTCTCGTTGGTGACAATTTTGATTTTGCATTCAATTTGTTACTGTGCTCGTAGTGTAAGTGGTAGGTGAGTAATCTAAAAATTATGTGGAGCATCATTCAAAACAAAGGTTCACTTCCTTGTGGATTGGGGATCTGAATTTCCTGCAATATTATCCTTTCTTAGAGATGAACAGCACGTCAAAGATAAAAACATCAGGACAATGTTGGGATAGATTGACGACTGAAACTGATAATGAGAGTAAGAATTCATAGTTTCACGCATAACCTGGAACGTAGTTTACAAATGAAAATCTATTATTTCATATGTGTGTGATGCCGCCTTGTTGTGGAGCCTACATGGTTATGTGGTACCTACCAATAAAATGGGAATGGAATGGACATATTTTTGAAATACACTTTTTTGAATTTAAGAATGACCGATCATGCGAAAAAGTTAATATACTCGGGGGTAATACCACAAGAGCTCAGATTTAGCCGGATATTTTTTGTGGTTGTTTTCGAATACTTACTTTCATTGGCAATTTAACTCGATCTGTTCAGGCAAAATCACTCGAGCTACGCTCTCGTGACTTTGCCAATGAAAGTAAGCATGAGAAAACCAACGGAAAAAATATCCTGCTAAATCTGAGCTCGCGTGGTATTTGGTAAGACAATCCCATGAATAAAAAACTCAATTCAATTAAACTAAATTAAATTAAATTGATTCCATATGGAGGAATGAGTTTTCTTGGTATTTTCTGGAGTTGATTTTTCAATCTCCCTTACCATTTCTGCCTTGCAAATATTTCCAAATATCGACATACTTTTTGGAATTGTTATATGCTGTTTAATTCATTCTGTTTTTGACATTTATAATTGTCAAATTGACGTGCATTGCTTGGTAAACAGACAGTACCTAAATGCTAGGGTTGCTACGGTAACGTAATTTATCCGATATTTTTATCCACTTGCAAACTCTCTTCTTTCCTATTTAGCCGACAGCAAACTACAATTTTTGTATTCACAAATGGGAATTATTATACATGAATGGGATTGTCTGAGAATATTTGAAGAACAATAGAATTATATCGGCTAATAATATTTTTTTTATTATATTCCATTTTCCTATTACCATGCTTTGCATATAATCACAAATAATATAAGACTCTTGATAATTTCACTGTAGTGATACTCTTGGTAGTATGAATTTTGTAGCCTGTGATTTCGATGTACATTGTATCATTTTCAAGGGATTTCACACAGTAAGAGCGGAAAAAATATATTTAAAAACGACATCATAGGTGATATGATTTTTATATAAGTAGGTACCTACTGTATGCGCATATTATTTTAATAGTTTTTTAACTATACCAATTCTAAATCTTTATTAAGCCATAGCACGAGTTTTTCATCTGCAAAAAATTTAAGGTTTTCATTAATGCCTGGAGTCATGATTCAAACAGCTAATTTTGGGAACAAGGTAAGTCTTGCATAAGCCACAATTTATAGGTTCTACAGTACAACCGCTCTTTAATAGAAAATATGGATTGCATTGATGATTTTGATGTATAATGTCAGCAGATAATGAGTTTGATTAATTCAATAAGCTATTGGTTCAATCATGCACACATTATTATTGTTGAAAACATTGCAGGCCGAGCACTCATCTCTACAATCTACAATCAGTACAAAATATATAACGTTTAAATCAATTACAATAACGATTAGGTTAATTTCTAGTGGTGATCAATTTTGCTCTCCGAATTAATGAACAATAAGATTGGATTAATGTTGATGATGATTATTTACTGGATAGAGGAGATCAGGTCTGTTCTTGAAGTTAATAAACAAAATGATTGTATTAATGTTGATGATGATGATTTACTGGACAGAGGGGATCAAGTTTGTTCTTCAAGTTCATAAACAAAACGATTGGATTGATGTCTACAATGAATGTTTACTGATCTGTTGACATCAATATTGATCTTCATACATACAACAAATCAATAACTTGTATGATTGTATTAATACTTGGTGATTAGTCAATTACATGCAAGTGATTGTCTTAATCACATTGCGTATCGGCTGAGTTTTATGGATCAGAATGATTGATTCAATCCATTTTTTAATTGTATAGTGGCTACTTTTCTTTCTGTGAAGAATCTCCTGACATGCTGGCAAGAGACAACAAAGTGTCTCTAATATGGGTGCTGGCACATGGAGGGGTTTTAATGAAATGGCAGACCAGGGTTCTAAAAGAGATTTCAAAGGCTCGGAACCGTTTTGTGAAACCACAAAGAATAACATCAGAGGGGAAATTGGACTGGCTTGGTTAAGTTAGGTTAGGAACACCAACTCATGTGGAGACTAACACAAGAACACCTGAATACAAAGAGATGTTTTCCGAAAAGGAAAAATATTAGGATTTCTGCACGATTCAGTTTAGGTCAGAGCCACTCCTGAGTATTGTGCTCTAGAATTATGAATTGCTGTGCAATTTGCAAGTATGTGGATGGAGGTTCCTTCGATACCACAGAATATACATTCTTCTCTTAATCCACTATTTTGAGCTATTTAAGGTGCCCATGATCCCTGTTAAAACTCTTGAGTTGACCATTCATTCGACCTTACCAAGAAGCATATGTGATTATCTAATCCCAGCACTTTGTTATAGCGTGAATTTCCGTTTGAAAGATACTACTTGTAGTTTTTTTCCAAGCCTTTGGATTGTTTGGCTCCTGGCCCCTACCCTACTACCTCAGTTCCTTATATTGATTTTTAGCTGTCTGTGTACCATTTATTGGCATTATTTCCAAGCCTAGTATGGTATTCAGATCACGGTACACTTATAACGGTAAGCTGATTTCAACTTCAAATTGCGTCCGATCCGCGCTGAAATTTTTACTCGCTTTCTCCCATTTCTGATATTTTCATGTAACGCAATGTGGTGTTAGCTTTAATTTCAATTTCACCTACCCAACCTAAACAATGGAACATAAAAACCTCACACTTGACAAGTAGCACAGGTCAAGTATGAAAGTGACAGAGCAATTCTAATCGAAAGAGGAATACCTTATACCTTGTATGGAAAATTTGTTGTTGTAATGAGATTGTTGGGGCGGGTCTGACACACAGTTGCGTTAAGAACAAGAACGCCATTCTGGTGGACCCCCTTTCACGGCGGTCGCCGATTGGACTAAACACAACACTCACAGATAAACTAGTTGAGCGCCTTAAAATATTCAAAAATCACAAAAATACGACAGTAATGGCCATTTGCACCGACTCACTGTTTAAGTGTTCTTAACTAAGTAGAGCTTAAAATCTAAGCCTTCCTTGAAAATATAATCCTTGCACCATATCAACTATAGGTCGGCTTAACTAAGTAGCCATGCAGTTTGGCATCAATGCAAATATAGGACATTTTTAGGTTCATAAGTGATTGGTAACAGTCTTTCGACTTCATATGCCAAAATTTAGCGACAGATGTATTGAACACAAGGTCTGTAAACTTAGTTTGGCAAAGTATTAATTGAGTAACTACATAATTACTATCAGCATATATATTTGGTTTTATTATCTGTTAACAGGAAACTCCAGAAGATCTTTTATTGAACTTAAAATGAAAATAATAGTTTCTTTGTAAAATCTAAATGTCTTGAGAGAAATCCAAGAGCTCATCCATATCTCAAATGTGGTTGTATGAAATCCAAACCAATGGTTCAATAAAACTCAAAGTCCAAACCACAGAATTTTTTTTTATTTATTCATATTTGTGTATCATGTGATATCTGTGAACAGATAACATAAATTTTTTAAAAAATTTTTAAAATCTTAATGGATAATTTAATTATTTATCATGCTACTTTTCCTCTTGATAATGGTTATACTAACCTTTCACCAGAAGAAGGAAAAGGGAAGGACTTGGCCCTCTGACGCTTCAAGGTGAACCAATACGATTGTCGGATGAAGTAAAATATCTTGGGGTTATCCTAGACCCAGGCTTAACTTGGAACCGACACCTCCAGCACGTGATCAAGAAAGCAGAGGTAGCCTTCATGGTTGCCAGACGCACTTACGGCACTAAATGGGGACTTAGACCCAGCATGGTACACTGGCTGTACAAAATGGTTGTCATTCCCAGGATCACATATGCATCTCTGGTATGGTGGCCAAAGATCAGACAATCCTCTGCTATGCTAAAACTAAGCAAGGTCCAAAGACTTGCATGCATTGGCATTACAGGGGCAATGAGGACCACTCCTACAGCGGCACTGAAGACAATGCTAGACCTTCCTCCGCTACATTGTGTCATAATGTGCGAAGCAAGGGCAGCACTAATCCGACTGGAAAAAGCATCAGCTCTCAATGAGCAGGAACAAACTACGCACCATAACGGGGCTACCTAAGGGACATTTTCCCACAAAGGAGCACCTAAACAAAATAGGGCTGTACAACGGAGACCTTACATGCAGAAGATGCAAAAAGGATACCGAAACAGCTCTGCATATACTATGCAACTGTGAGTCGCTGGACCACAAAAGGCAGAAACTGTGTGGTAGACTCCAAATGACTCCAGAAGACTTCTACAACCAACCAGCAAAGAACCTGTATGAGCTAATACAGGGAACGGAATGGCTGAATAGGTTGTAGTTAGAACACTAGGAGTATCCACAATAAGCCCAGGAGGCTGAGGTGGTACCGGCGAAGGGACGGCTCCAGGGAAAAAAAACCTTTCATAGAATAATGTCAGTGGCTTATTTAAGCCGTTTGAACAACTTCAATGTTAATGTTAGACATTGTCGTAATATTCAAATTGTAACAACAATTTTCCTTTATCATGCCCATTTATATAGTCCTTTCGGATATTTTAAATGTAAATTTAAAAAATAAAAATTAATGTTCACTAAACCCCCACTTTTGGTATAGTCCATTAGGCCAACATTTTAATTACCTTCAAAATAGTTTTTAA
>CAJUYH010010955.1:0-11605 GCA_910591685.1 Galerucella tenella
TGTTTTTTCTTTGTCTAGTGGATGCATTTCTATTTGATGAAAGCCCGATGCGAGGTCAAATATTGAAAAATATTTTGCTCCACCGAGTTGATCCAAGATATCTGATATAAGTGGTAATGGATAAGCGTCGCCAATCGTTTTTTCATTTAGTTTTCGAAAGTCAATTACAAGTCGCCACCTTTTATTTCCTTTTGAATCTGCTTTCTTTGGTACGATCCAAAGGGGTGAGTTATGTGGGGATTTAGATGGTTGAACTATTTGTAGTTTAATGAGGTCTTGAATTTGTCGTTGGATTTCTTGCTTCTGAGATGGCGGGTGTCGATATTGCCGAGTGTTTACCGGCACGTTATCTGTAGTCAGTATACGGTGGACAATAGCATTAGTTGCTCTTAGGGGTTCATCTGGAAGGTGGAAAAGGTCAGCGTATTCTTCCACTAGAAGTGATACGGCTTTACTCTCTTCTGTGTTTAAGTGGTCTAATCGTAGAAGGTTGAGAACTTTATTAACGCGATCGGCTCCTTGGCCATTGGGGCTCTCGCTATTACGTATCGTTCTTTCCTCTGTTGATTCTTCTCCCTCGTCTATACTCATATCGAAAGGATAAAGAGAAATTACGGGGATTTCCACTTTGACATCTTCCTGTAATGTATTAATTGCATATAAGTATGCTATCCCATTTTTATTCGCGACTACAGCTTTGCCAGCAAAAATTCCATCTGGCATATTCATTCGTGGTATATATCCCTCTGATAAATTTGTATTTTTTAATCTTACAAACATTACACTTTTGTGCCTGGCTGGGAGTAAAATGCTTTCAGTGTCGGTGAATTTATGTTCTATACCGTCGAAAATGACTTTCTTTTCCAGGTAGTCAATTTTTCCTCTATGTTTGTGCATAAATTCTGATCCAATTATTCCTGCGTATTCTAGTGGAAAATCTTCCGGGACCACATTGAATATATTTATTGAATTGTTTATTCGGATCTCGATACGCCCTAGTGTTAATGGTTTACTATTTTTCGAAATACCGTTCAATTCGTAGCATATGGAGTTATCGATGGATTTACAATTTTTCAATTCGTTTATTTTTATGAGATTTAATTCGCTGCCTGTATCTATTAAAAATCTTGTGTGGGAGTTCAAAAAGTTTTCAGAATTGATTGTAATTGACGGTGATTTGTAATTGGAAATGGCGTAGCTTGTTTTACATTTCGCCGATAAAATTTCGTGGTCCGAGTTCATTTCTTTCTCGTATCTATGTTTGTTTAGGCATTCGCTTGGCGCCGAGGCTGTGTGTTCCCCGTGGGTGCGCCTACCTGAGGGGAACGGGGACCGTTTCCCGAGCTTATTTGTATACCATTTGATTGTCCCATACCATCGCGTTTTCCATTATTATAAATTCGTTTTCTACAATCCTTTATCAAGTGTCCGATTTTTTTACAATAATTACATTCGATGGTCTCTTGGGTGTTGGGAGATGACTTGTTCATTGGATTACTTGATCGATTATTAGTCATGTTACGTGAGCGGCATTCATTAAACATATGACCTGGCTTGTGACAGTAATTACAGTATGTGGAGTTTATTTGATTTTGGTTGTTTTGATTGGAATAATTAGGTTTAGATGAAAAGTTTTGTGTATTGGAGTTAGTCCAATGTTGTATTTGCCCTTGTCTAACGTTTGTATTATTGTTGTGACGTCTGTTTGTTTCCGTGTTTAGATTAGGATTGGTTTGGATTGGGAAGCAATCTTTACTTTCTGAAGTATCGTTAAGTGATGGAATCCGTTTATATAATGTTTCTACTTCTTGTGTTTCTGTCAATGCTTCTTCAATTGATGCAAAATTATAACGGGTCATGTATGGGAAATATCTGGGGAGGAGACCTCTCACGAACTGATTTGCTGCTTGTTCCTTTGCAAGGTTTTTCTCGGCTTGTTTGCTGTTAGATTGGCTAGCGCTAATTTGAGATAGTAATTGGTCTAATGCGGCCTCAATTCTATGATAGTACTCGATAATTCGTTCTCCTGTTTTTTGTTTTACTTTCCCTAATTCCTCCCTTGCTTGATTCGCATCCATTGTGGACCCGAAATGTATTTTAATGAATTTAATTAATTCGTCGAGCGTGTTTATGGTTGAACGAGATACGGGTCTTAAGGTCGCGCCTTTACATTTTGCTTTTAGTAACGCAACGATGTGTTTTTCTTTTATTACATCTCGAAAATCTTTCAACTCCTCGCAATGAGATGTAAATGTTTCAGCAGTTATGCCATTAATCGTGCCATCGAAGTCAGGTATTACGTGGATGTAATCCCTATAATCTTGTCGTTTGTTAATAATATATTGGTTTTGCATATAAGCGTTCGCGTTAACTTGAGGATTACCGACATTGGCATTTTGCGGAGCTCTAGGTAAAAAAATCGGATCTTGAGGGTTGCCGACATTAGGATTTTGCGGAGCTCTAGGTAAAGAAAACGGATCTTGAGGATTACCGACATAAGCATTTTGTGCGTTATTAAAAATATATTGTTGGAGTAAGATTTCATCGGTTTGTGTTACCATGTGTACTGTTTCATTATCATTACTCGCTTCGTCATGAGTGTCCGGCATGATTGATTTATTTTGTACTTACGTTACGGTTGATTAAATTTATAAGTAAATTGATGTGTCGTCTTTGAAGATCTCGATGCTGGCTGGAACTGTCGTTGGTAAATGCTCCGATGCCGACGGTAGATGCTGGTGTATCGCCGTTGATCTAGATGATCCCGTTGTTCTTTTTTTTTTTGAATTGGAGTTGTGATGTAATTTGTAGAGTAATGCTGTGGCGTCTCGAGTGTTTCCCAATGCGAAAAAAAATTCGCGATACTTGTGCAGATTTTTCTGAATGTCCTTGATTTTGTGTCTTAGCCAACTCTGATGATTATCCCACCGCTGCCACCAATTTTATATAATAAGAGCTGTTACGTCCTGCGGGAGAGGTCGCATGCACTTGCGGAGTTAGAGCGAATTGAGGCGTAGATCGGCAGATGTCACTTGCCCTTTTTGCGAGTCTTGTTTCAGATTCCTCAGTTCGCTTACCGACCGTCACCCACAGCTCTTGAATAAGGGTAGTTCGGATAATCACCACCGCTATGCGCGGTTGAATTAACTGAGACACTTCGAGATTTATCGTTAAATCAATTGTTGCTCTTTTATTTAAATGTTAATAAACGGTTGATTGGGTACACAATGAAATTTACACTGTAGTTCACTTATGACTATTATTACTTCTACTTCAATTACTGGCGTTCTGTTTGATTGTATCTTATAACTGATATTGTTACTTTTGTGATTAGCAATTGCTTTGAGATTCTCAATTACTCGATTCTATGAAGTCTAACGACTCGTCTTTTCAAAGTATTCTTAATTGAACTTAAGATTTTGATGTGAGATTCTGATTCGCTCGATTGAGATTATCGGAGATGTAGACGAAACTGATGTTGTAATAGAAGTGCCGTTTTGCATGTTTTTCAGCTATTTTATAAGCTTAGTTAACACGTCATCTGATGCTTCTCGATTTGGTGGGAGTTATTACTCATAGTTTTCTCTACGCTCGCGACATCCCTTATCGTTATGTGATATGGGGTGAGACCCTTGTGATATCGTGTGAGGGCGATCGATGTCGCGTATGGCGTGATCATTACTTAGAATTGCTTGTTGTTTTATGATTATCAATAGTTTTGAGATCTCGCTACATTTGCTTGTTCAAATAACTTACATCGTTCTATGTCTTTACTTATTTATTTATTTCGGAATGTTGTTGGTTCAGCTGCATGAATTTTAGTTGTTTATCGTATGTGTATTTTAGATGTGTCGTTTCCTGTTTTTTGGTTGATATGAGTATTAGTCATTTATTAGTTATGCGCTTTTTATGCTTATGCATTGAGCAGTTATCAATTATAGTTATTTATATGATCTATTGCAATTACTTGTATCGTTTGTGTGATTGAATTGACTTGGTGGTATACATGCATACGTGAGTCAATTCATGTGTTGGTGTTAATCATTAATCTATTATTTGAACATAAATTAGTGTGTTTATTGGTTGTCAATTCTTATTGATAATTATCTGTGTTGATTACTTATAATTATTATTACTTATTTGTTTAATTCTATAATTAATTCGGTATGTGTGAGTTCGTTGGATGTTCTAAGTTTATAATACGTAAAGATATACATTGGTCGCGTTCCTTGACGTTACATGTTCTGTGGAAACAATCTATATGTGTATGTCTATATTTATGTCGTAGAATCTAACTTATCCATTACTGATGCGTCTATACCATGGTGAGTCGTCCGTCGGTCACTCTACTCTAGCGTTATTCCCGGGGATATAACATCCGCGTGGACTTGATTTTATTGGTTAAGATGTATTTTTATTGGGTTTTGATTTGTCGAATGTAATATTTCTAAGAGTTGATTGGGTGATTTATAAAACGGTGGGGACTTTCCTAAAATTCGTAATTTAGTTGACGATAGAGTTTGTTGACCTTGGAGTTTAGGCATTCGAAGTGCCATTGATTTCTGCAGACAGCTGATTAGTCGTTTTTTCATTCATAGTTTGTTGAACTCTGTTTGGGTCTCTAAAAGTTCATATTTTGGATTTTTGTGTCGATGAAGACCGGATGTGGAGTTGGTGACATTGTATTTTCTTGTGAGTGTGCTTATTGGTAGATATATGATATTTTGATTTACTGTCGATGAAGATAGGATGTGAAGTCGTTGACGTTCTTACTTTGCAAGTGTAATTAAAGCAAAGTGAAGCGTCTTTTTCCATTTCTCTATGCATTGTTATTGTTGCTTTCTTGGACTTATCGCACGTATATAATGGGTGATATGGTTGATTGCATGCTATACATTTTGTTTCAGTTGTTGTGAGAAATGTTTCTGCATTTCTTCATCTCTTGCGTGCTGATTCATGTTGGTTGAATTGGACTGCGTGTTTGATGATGTCACATCTTTATTGCCTGTGCTAATTTTGGCGGCTCTTCTCGTGATGAGTTCTAGCATTTCATCGAGTGTCGGAAATACTCCTTGTCCTTCATCCCAATCGTTTGCTGTAGATTTGTGTAATCTATATTCAAAAATTGTGACCATCATCTGTTCGTGGAAATTCCCTTTCTTTGATTTCAGGAGTTGCATATGCTGACGAATGTCATCTGCTAATTTTACTAGTCCTGCTGTGTCTTCCCGTTCATGTTTGGAGAGATTGCGCAATAAACTAATGTGTCTGGATATTATTAGTCGTTCGTCATCATATGTTTTCTTTAATAGTTCCCATGTTTTTCGATAGTTCTCATTACTGATCGTCAACATCTTTATCTTGGTATATGTTGGACCCTTCAGTGCTCTGCGAAGATACGTTAACTTGTCAATATCATTGATGTCGTCTTGATTGTCGATCATGGATTCGAATTTCGCCTTGAATGATATCCAGTTTTCATATTCTCCATTGAATGTCGGAAGGATTGACTCTGGTAGTCGAATTCTCCTTCTGTGATTTTGCGTATTTCTTGTATTTGTTGCTTCCTTATATGCTGAGTGTAATGGAGGTTGTCCCCGACCAATGGACATGAGTTCCTCGTACTCGCTCACGATCGCATGAAAATTTGCCTCAATTTGGCATATCTCATTTGTTGAATGATGTTCTGTCTCGGGATTTAGTATGATTAGTTCATCTATACATACGTGAAAATCGCTGAACAATTGAAGATATTTTGTGAATCTCTCTTCAATTCTTAGAATATCTAACGGTTTGTTTTGATAAATACTGAGGAAGTTTTTAACGGTAGTATTTTGCCCTTCCCAACTCGGCATTTTCTTCATGATCGCGTTAATTTGCTGCATAACGTCGTTTTTTGTTTGGATGTTCTTTTTCAATATTCGTTGTTCGGCTAGATGTGCTTGTTTTTTCCATTCTTGCTCTTGTGCCAGTTTTGCCTTTCTTTTGCTCGGTGATTTGTTCGGGAAATATAGGCATGATAATGACGGATTGAGGGAGAAATTGGTGATGTAATACTTTGAACGAGCTTACCTTTTTGGCATAGTGAATCGGTGACGGACTTCTTCTAAGCTGCTTCTAGGATTGCGTTGGCTGTGATTTTTGTTGTCTGCATTGATGGATGCTGTATGCGGACGCTGCTGATGATCTGATGCACTGTTGTCAGACTGTGTTTCACTGTTTATAATTCACTGATTCTGTTAACTGATTCTATTAACTGAATTTATTAATTAAATTTGTTCAATGGTTTGAAATGTTCGTTAATCTGGCTCGAAGGACCAAAGTGTTTTGAACAAACATTTATTAGAATAAAATGCTATTGACAATATAATTTCATTAAATGCCAAGCTAAAGAATTATTTTTTTCTGAATGAGTAAGTTCAGGAGAGACTTGCAGTAACGTAATGGAGCTCTCGAATTTAATTGATGAAAATGATTTCGATGATGAACCGCCGACATTGACGCCACTTCCTTCCCCGATTCTCCCTCAAGTATTTAATATAGAGAGCCCACCAGATGCTGAGCCGCAGCCTGATCCATCAAAAAGACCGGGGACAGAGTAGTTGTGATTTAGGAAATCACCGTGGATTATGCCTACTGGGGATATCACGTAAAAAAAAATGCGCCTCCAGACTCTACCTCGTGGGTGGTGAGGCGAAGAGTTAATAATTAATTAATAACAAAGTTGCATTATAAATAATTGAAAAGATTATCATAAAAAAAATAACAAGGTGATAAAAACTTATGGCAGATCATTAATATATACGTATAATATATGTATAGTTATGAGTCCTGAAAAATAACACTCGATTCGCAGCGCTGTAAAACCTTAACTATTGGATCAATTAAAAAAAGTTCCTGATAAAAATTATTCCTCAAATTACGATCTACAAAAATAGGCTGATGTCATTTCTTCGTGATATGATTAGAAAAAAAGTTATATCGAAAAGTAGAAATTTTTTTCTCGAATTTCTGTAGATTTTCGCATATGACTTTTTTATTTACAGTTCTACGACAAAAAGTTACTAGACCAAAGTTATAGATAACGTAATTTACAACCAAAAAAGGTTCTTCGATTTTTTTTGTGAGACCAATAGTTTAGGAGATAAACCGTGAAAACCATTGCAACCCCTTTTTCCAAGATGGCGGCCGTGGGACAAGGGTGGCGACCCCACAAACTTGGCTTTAACCTTGTATAGTATGTTTATAAACCTGTAACCTGTTACCCTATATAGTATGTTTTAAAATATAGAATATACAATTATAAGGATATTGTTACTCCTTGCGGAAGTGAGACGGTAAGGTGTCGTTTTACGAAAGTATATTTCCAAGTAACAAAGCTAATTAATACACTGTACTACGACTCTCACCCTATTCCTCTCCTGTAAGTTCTGTCACAATTTAATCTCATTGTCGCCACACCTTCTCTACACATTTAATTCCCGGTATACATGAAAATAATACTATACATACACATATATTAGCTTGTCAAATATCTCCCTTCCGCTTTTTTGCTCTTTATTCAATGCTTTATAAAAAGTGTTACAGCGATCGGATTTAGTTCAAATATGCGCCGTTTTGTTCGATAATCTGTTTCCATCTAGACGGCAACTTCATAATACCTCTGTCGTAGAAGCCCTCCTCCTTATTTGCGAAGAACTCGGACAGCCACTTTTCACAAGCCTCTTTTGAGTTCAACTTTACGCCACCAAGGGCGTTCGTCATGGACAGGAACAGGTAGTAATCACTTGGCGCTATGTCCGGGCTATATGGTGGATGCGATAAAACCTTCCATCCAAGCTTCCGTAGCTTCTGACGAGTCATCAACGAAGTGTGTGGTCTGGCGTTGTCCTGGTGGAACACTACACTCTTCCTGTTGGCCAATTCTGGATGCTTCTGGTCGATCGCCTGCTTCAAGCGGTCCAGTTGTTCGCAGTAGATGGTAAAATTAAGCGTCTGGCCATATGGGTGCAGCTCATAATGGATGATTCCCTTCCAATCCCACCAAACACACAGTAAAACCTTCCTGGTCGTCAATCCCGGCTGGGCCACTGTTTGGGACGATTCACCGGCCTCCGACCACGACCGTTTTCGCTTGATATTGTCGTATGTGATTCATTTTTCGTCGCCAGTCACCATCCGCTTCAAGAATGGGTCGAGTTCGTTCTGTTTCAGCAGCATATCGCAGGCGTTGATTCGGTCCAGAAGGTTTTTTTGCGTCTAATCATGCGGCACCCAAACATGAAGCTTTTTTTTGTATCCAGCCTTCTGCAGATGGTTTAAAATGGTTTGGTGACTAACTCCCATCTCCTGGGCGATGTCACGAGATGCCACATGCCGGTCTAACTCGATGTATTCCATGATTTGAGCGGTATTTGTCGTCACAGGTCTTCCGCCGGCTGGCTTATCCATGGTGTCGTTTTCACCGGCTCTGAATCGTCGAAACCATTCCTCCGCGGTTCGAAGTGATAGAGTACCATCCCCCAAAACACCATTAATCTCACGGAACGTTTCTCTAGCGGATTTGCCTTTAACGAAGGAAAACTTTAAAATAGCGCGAATTTCGGCGTTAGTGAACTCCATGTTTACACGTCTATAACTGTTGAACGCAATATCCAAACTAATTATGCATAGCGTCGTTTTGAAGGATATGTCAAGACCTTTCAAATTATGTATAGTATTGCCAGATACGAGCTCTGTAGCGCTTTGTACATAGCCGCGAAATTGGAAAGACAAAAAGGCGGAAGGGAGATATTTGACAACCTTATATATGTATGCACATTGTATATATATATAAAATTTATGAATCCATATTGATGCACATAATTTTTCTCAATACATTATAGACAACGTCATGTAGTATATTCAATACTTCTAAAAAATCGATATCATAAAATCCATGAACAATTTAATGGTTTTTAAATGACATATATCGAAAAACGGAAATATCTCAATTCATAAACTTTTAACAGTGAGCCATATTTTGTAAGCTATTAATCGTTTCGTCGATAATACCAACGGAAGGATTAATTGCTCTGTTGCTATCGCTTATCTGAATATGAGTTCCGACCCACGGTAGTAAATCGCTACAGCAATAACAGTGTCAGAATCAAGCATTCTTCGCTCTTCTTCCTCCATCTGAGGCATCTTTTTCTAAATACAATCACTTTCATTAACCGTTTTCATTTTTAAGTACAAATACTGAATAGATTTTGTGATATAATTCACAACCAAAATAATACGCACTCTAGTATGAATATAATATCTATTGAAGACGACATGGTCTATATTGGCTTATAAAAAGTCATGAAACCGTCTACATTTACTTAAAATTCATGACAATCCGGTATTTCATTCGTTTTTTGTGCGTGACTGCCCTTCATTGACCTAAATTAAAAAAAAAAATTGAGGGAAATAAACTCGCCCATTACTTTTCATCACCTTAGTTCATCGTATAAGTCATTCAAATAATATGATTAATGATTATAAATGTCACGCGAAATCAAATCAGATGTCTAACCCGAATCATTGGTCTATTGATAAATAAATGAATTTAATTCTGCTTCGAGTCGGTTGATTATTTAGTCGTTGATCTACGTTTTGGTATATTTTTTTTAACAATTTACATGTTTGCTTATTTATATGATTTTGCATTGCTAAGAATGAAACATGTATATATTTATAATTATTAGTTGTATGCATATTGTTTGAGATGTTACCAAACACAGTAAAATAATGCAGGAAATTTGTCGGGGTGATTGAGGTGGAGATGATTGGTACAATTATCTTTTTCAACAAAAATATAAACAGAATTTATTACCTCACACACATTCACACAAATACAAAAAAAATGATAAATACTGTATAATATTCAATTGATTTGAGTTGACATGATTGAGTAAATTGAGTTCTGAATAATTATTGAGTACAGTGCCACTCTGGATGAGTTAAGCTAATGAGGGTGCACAATTAAATGAGTTTCACTGATGCCAATACAATCAGTGATCGGAACTGATTTATTATGAGTCGTAAAAATGATATTACACTTGAT
Organism: Galerucella tenella; assembly: GCA_910591685.1. Taxonomy (NCBI): domain Eukaryota; kingdom Metazoa; phylum Arthropoda; class Insecta; order Coleoptera; family Chrysomelidae; genus Galerucella; species Galerucella tenella. The sequence goes on from CAJUYH010010955.1 coordinate 10,091, forward strand.
TTGAATAAATGAGGATGCACTAAATATGATTTGACTTCACTAATAATTTACAGAGAAAATCAAGAATGAATTTATTGAATTAAACAATGAGTTGATTGACCGCGTGGTCAGACGCCACGAGACGATACCTCGTGTTGCACGCTTCCACATAATACAATCACGCAATGAGTTGAACTTATGAGTTAATACAAATGATTATTTTCTCACACAATACGCTTGTTCAGTTTCGCATGAGTTGCACTAACGATTTACACACACAATTTCACTTGAATGCAATTTTGAATTACGAATATATATAAAGCAGTGTACTGACACTCCGAGTCTTGCATAGCTCGGTTTCTATCTTGCACAAGCAGAGTTGCCAACTCCGATGAACAGAAGCCTCTACCTGAGACCTTACTACACCCTCATTTTGGTAGCATTGAAAATCTACATTATCTGTGAAATGAAAAGCTGTATTTCTCGAAATAGTTACCATCACCGGGAATTGCTGTTCAGAATGAGTTGGCCGTAGGATGGCGATGTATACGTTCGAAACAATATTCACCACGTTGACATAATGTTAGATATGAAATTTGTGAATCTCCAATGACGCTAGTAAATTACAAATAATTTTTAGCGATTTACGATGCCTCCTAATTTTTTATTTCTGCTGGCAACTCATAAAGTGGCAATTCATAAAAATGTACAAATCCTCAATTGCTTCAATTACACTGTACATTGTTATGAAAATATCATTATTATGTATACGCGGCAATGGCTTAACATAATGTTGTGGTATTAATGTTTCATAGCAATATAATAGTCTGCTATGAATAAATTTTTACTCATCATTATTGTCCGAAAAAATGTTGAAAGAAATTGAAAATATAATATTTGATTTCTTGTCGCTGCTTAGGTGGTTTATTTTTCCCAGTCCTAAATATTAGGATCTATTTAATTGAAATATGTAAATTGCATTTATGTACCACAAACATATTATTTATCATATTGAATTTTTTTTTGTGGTTGTCTTTTCATGTATAAAATATTTTTTCACCTAAAAATAATAATGTAGATACACAATAAATAATAATAGTAATTATTACTCCATCCGATTGATTCCTATTTCTCTCATATTTATGACTACCGACTATTCAATTTTTCAGTGATTATTATTTGTTTACCATTGAAACCCTTATATAAATAGATATATTTCGAATAACAGACTGTAAACTATTGAGATATCAACGGAATTGTTAACCATTATGGCATTCGAAAATTTACGTAAATGAAACAAATGTTGAATTCCGTTACACTGTTAATACTTCAATATGATAACTACAATTTTTATGAAAATAAATTGACAACTAAGACATTTATTTATTAAAAAAAAAACAATAATTCTGTTTAATGTTAGAGAAAATTCTTGATATTCCTTATTCAAATTTCTCTTCGTAAATATTAGTTCTTCATTACTCATTTATTTTATATCCTTACAGGTTCCGAAAAGGTCATTATTTTCAGGTATATCAT
>CAJUYH010010956.1:0-11605 GCA_910591685.1 Galerucella tenella
GCTCTGAATAGGGTACATGGGTGGTGTAACGAACACGGACTTGCAGTTAATCCTGCCAAGGCTGAGATAGTTGCTTTCACCAAAAAGAGAGGAATAAGACCTGAGGGTCTAAATCTTGATGGAGTACCACTGCCGGTGGTTGAATAGGTGAAGTATCTAGGAGTGATCCTTGATAAAACACTGACATGGAAGGCTCATCTTGATAGTCGCCTAAGCAAGGTGACAAACACGTATTGGGCCTGTAGGAGAGCCATTGGTCCGAGGTGGGGACTGACCCCCAAAACGATCATATGGTTCTATAGACTGATCCTGCTGCCTATGCTCACATATGCGGCTCTGGTCTGGTGGCCGAGGGTAACCTTGGTCACGGCTAGATCGCAACTGGTACGCCTTCAAAGGGTGGTCAGTTTGGGTGCAACTGGCTGCATGAGGACTACACCAACTGTTGCGATGAAGGTGATCCTTGGTCTTCGGCTTCTCCATCATGTGATCGAGGCTGAGGCGGGGAGGGGTTTCCTGCGCTTGAAACGGCTGGGATACGTGCGAAGAGGGGAAGAGTGCAGGCACGTCAAGAAGCTCCGGCTCCTGGAAGATATTCCAGTTCTGGCTCGAGCGGCTGATGAATGCCTGCGTAAGTACTACTTCGCTACCCCATACATGGCCATGATACGGGATAGAGAGTCCTGTGAAAAAGAGAGGAATACACAGCCTAATGGGACCGTCTGGTACACAGATGGCTCATGCTCCGGTGATAGAGCAGGGGCTGGAATTTACTCCAGGAACCCAAGAACACAAGTTTGTGTACCATTGGGTGATGGTGTATCTGCATATCAGGCCGAGATATATGCTATCTTGGAATGTGCGTCTGGTTTTGAAGGCAACGAGATGGCGCATGCACTGGCTGCGGAAGGGGCGGCAGCTCCTTTCTGCGGCCCGGGCCCGACCCTGCGCCTAACAAAACAAAAAATACGCAAGGAGATGAAGAAGTGGCTGAGGAATCAGCACATCGCTCATTGGAATGCTCTGCAGGGTCCTAGACAATCCAAACTCCTACTGAAGGGATGGACTGATGGACACGCCAGGGCAGCCACTGAGCTACCAAGGAGTAGGCTAAGGAAGATAGCAGGATTCCTAACAGGGCACTGCTGTATGAGGAAACACCTCCACAACTTAGGAGTAGAGGAAAGTTCCCTATGTAGGAGTTGCGGCATGACTGACGAAACGTCAGTTCATGTTCTCTTAGAGTGTCCACACTGGGATGTACTACGCAGGCGAATCTTCGGAGTCCCTGTTATGGCCCCTGGAGACACAAGCAGACATCCATTGAAAAAGGTTGTGGCCTTTATTGAAGGGCTCGGTTTCATGGATGTCTAGGTAGCAGAAATGGCATAATGGGTCCGCCAGTGGCCTCAGTGCCGGAACCTTGGCTTGAGTTGTCCAGGACAAGGCTCGCCTGCACATTTAGTGGTAGTAGTAGTATGATAGTACTCTCATAGGCACCGCCCAATTGCAAAGTTGGAATACAAATGAATCAAAAATGTTGCTGCAGTAAAAAAATATTTATAGTAAATATATTTCTTTCTCTTATTGTTTTTCAAGTTTGATTTCGAACAAGAAATGTTGATCGCACTGCATTAGTGATGAATGGATTGTAATGCACATTAGGTTATTCAAGAAGGGGAAGAGAATATAATCATTGGATAAGCCGTTCCCTCTTTTGAATCACTTGATATGCGTGTTACTAAATGTTGGATATTTTTCAAAAATAGGAACAACAACAATGCATTCAATACTTTGTAAGGCACATATCAAATTAATCAAGAAGGGGAAGGGTTATTTCAAAGATTATATTCCTTTCCGCTTCTTGAATAACTTAATGTTCATTACAAAATATTGGATATCTTAAGGGGAAGGGTGAATCCAATGATTATATTCCCTTCCTCTTCTTGAATATATTATTGTTCATTACAGTATATTGGATATCTTTCAAGGGGAAGGGAGAATGTAATAATTATATTTCCTTCTCCCTTTTCTCACATTTACCAAAACGACATGGTCATTGGGAATTCAATGTACCAGGTGGTCCAATAAGCCGATCACTCGGCTATATATCAGAAACTACTCATGTTATAACTTTAGGAGAAAAAATTCCTCAGTAAAAGTGGCGATAAATTTGCCGGGGGCGTTTGTTTATTCACTGACAGCAGTCAAAACACTGCGTTCTCTCAAGTGGTGTTACATTATAATTCGAATTGAAGATTGCACTTTTCTCAATAAAAATTAATATTGCTAATATTTCTCCCAAAGTTATAACATGGATGGTTTCTGATATATAGCCGAGAGATCAACTTATTGGACCACCCGGTACATTTGTATTTGCCGCAATATTTTACCATAACATTACGATCGTACAAATCGAAATTCAAAAAATATGTAATTGACGAAATCGCGTTAGAACGTAGAATAACTACTACGATTGCCATCATACCACTGCGAACTCAATTCTATTGAGTGCTATGGGTGCAAGCAAAGGGTGGAGTAGCACGAAATAAAACTTATAAACTTATGAATTTAAAGAACTACATATCAATTACTGCAAAACTCTTTGTCAATAGTGTCTGCAAAGAACTGAAAAAAAAACTGTGAGTCATACGCGTAAAGAAGAACAGAAGATGTGGCAACTGGAAAATATCATGGATGGAATCTATAATACTGGGTGTCTCATTATATTCTGACTGTTTTCAAGAGCTTATATCTTCGAAACGGTTTTAGATAATAAGATGCGGTTTCCACAGTTAGGTTTAAAATTACCGTGAGTTTTGTTGTGACACATTTATATAAATGGCGTACTTCCGGTTTACCCGCTAGAAATGTGACGTATTTTCAGAATACAGTAGATGTAATTTTTTAAATGGGACACCCTGTATATTAAGCAATTTCTTGAAAGACGCATATTTTTACTTTTTATCGGTACCTCAAAGTTTAAAATCAGTGCACAGAAAGCGAAGTTAGATAACTTTAACTGGGATACTGTAATGATTCAGATATCTTATTAATAAATAATAATCAAGGAGGCGTTAATAATATGTCGCATCACAAAAATATTGCGATCATTGACAGAACGTCACATTGTGTTAGAACCAGTTAGAACAAGATGGTATTTTGAACCAAAATGTTTGCTTTCAACCAGACGGGGCTCCACCCATTATTCCAACATAGCAAGAGAATCTGTTAACCAACAATTTGGAAATAATTGGATTAGTAGGACTGGTCCAATAGAATGGCCTCCAAATTCTCCAGACCTGACTGTCCCAGATTTTTTTGTATGAGGATTTGTGAAAGATAGAGTCTACAACCCGATGCCTGCTACTATTGAGGAATTAAAAAATAACATACGGCAGGAAATGGAAAATATTCCTCTTGAAATGCTGACAGCAGCATTTGACAACTTGGTTCGATTCCACAAATGTATAGACCAAGAAGGAAGACACATCGAACATTTGTTTTAGAGTGCCCTGAAACATGTTTCTTTTTGTTTTTTACAGTTCACTTTAGCTAATAAAGTTCCAACTTTATATCTAAGTCATTACAGTATCCTAGATAAAGTTATTTAACTTCGCTTTCTGTGCACCGATTTTAAACTTAGTACCGTTATAAAGTAAAAATATGCGTCTTTCAATAAATTGCTAAATATACTGTATACATACAATGACTGTGGAAACCGCATCTTATTATCTAGAACCGTTTCGAAGATATAAGCTCTTGAAAACAGTCAGAATATAATGAGACACCCTGTAATTAATGTTGTAGTTGAATATTCGTCAGATTCTGATGAAATAGAATTTTGATTAGGTACATCATCTGCAAGTTTTCAACAAATCAGCCCTACTTAGGGCTACAAATCTTTATTATATGTAGAACTTACTAATAAATTAATTAAATTGAATAAGCTATGATCTTATTTTGACCCAACTACACTGCACTGCCACGGCAAATTTATCACTTTAAAAAATATATATTTGAATGGTAATGGAACTAGGGTTCTATTATCCTCGCTACCTGCGGTTCACTTCGTGGCATATGGCCAGGGAAGGAGTTGTTGCTTTTTAGTGAACGGTCTTTGATTGTCAAAGACTCTGTAAGGCGTTTAGTTTTATACAATTACCTTTGATATCTATCAATATACAGGAGGTTGCATTAAAAATAAGAAATTTAGTATTAATTCATCATCGAATAGTTGACCTCGGTAGTAGAAAAAATGATTACCGAAATAATACAAACAATGGATAAAAGAAGAGAAAATAACAAAGCTGAAAGAGGAAAACAGCAATCTGAAACAAAAAAATAAACCAGCGGGAGAAACAAGTTGAAATGCTAGAAAGAGAGGTAATACATGGAGTTGATGAAATTGAAAAATTGGAACAGACGGAACGTAGCTGGGATTATAGAACACATGGGACTGGAAATATCAAAGAAGAAATTGATTAAGCTAGAAGAATGGGAAGATATAAATATGGAAAGACAAGACAATACAATTAAAACTAACTAATAATAAACGGCTTAGTCTACAACTCAGAAGGAAAAGATCTACAAGAGATGAAGAATTTAAAAAAACACGATAATATGAGAAATATTAGTCAAAGATCCCCAGGAAACGAGTCCCTACAAGAACAATGGAAGACATAAATGACACAGCAAAAGACAAAAGAAAATTGAAATTCCGTAAATAATTTTTTATTATACTTAACAGAAAATACTACATTTTCAACTGTTTGTAAAATACAGTAAATATGACATTTTCGGAACAGCGCACGGAAATTTTTTCCCGATCCCTATTTCCGTGCGCTTACGAGTAATTTGTCTATAGCAACGATTTATTTATTAATGACAAATTTTATTTTCTGTCAGTGAAAACTAAGTATTTATGTATTTATCATATTTTGCAAAAATGAATTCAGATTGTGAAGAAAATCGGGATATTCCCGAAAATATCTTACAACGAGCGGCAGAAGTGAGTGCAGATTTATTACCAGTGAAATCCAGGTTGAGATATGAACAAGAATATAACAGTTTTACCGAATGGCGGACTCAGAAACGAATCAAAATTGTGAGTGACGATATTCTTTTAGTATATTTTTCTGAAAAAGCCAACACTATGAAATCCTCCACTTTATGGAGTCGATTCTATATGTTAAAGAGTTGTTTGGCAATAAAAGAAAATACTCACCATCAATATCCAAAAACGATTGCTTTTTTGAAACGACAAGCTGTAGGATATATACCAAAGAAATCCAAGATTCTTACAGCAGAACAAGTAACCAAATTTTTATGTGAAGCTTCAGATGGAGAATATCTACTAGCAAAAGTAATTTTAGTGTTTGGCATCTTCGGTGCATGCCGCAGAGATGATTTAATACGTTTGAGTTTAGATGATGTGGAAGATAATGGGCGTTTCCTTGTCGTGTTCTTACGAGATGGAAAAACTCACAGGTCAAGAAGTTTTACCATTGCCAATGAAAATTGCAAATTCGATCCCTGTACAATTTACCGTAAATACGCAGATCTCCGCCCTAAACATATGGAGAGTAGAAGATTATTTGTTGCATACCGAAACCAAAGATGTTACGCTCAACATGTTGGGTGCCATACTATCAGTGGTATTCCAAAACTTGTTGCAAAATACCTAAAACTAAAAAATCCCGAAGAATATACCGGACATGGGCTAAGGCGCTCTTCGGCAACCATGTTGGTGGAAAGCGGCGGTGATTTGCTCACTTTGAAAAGACACGGAGGATGGCTTTCTTCCAATGTAGCAGAAGGATATATAGAAGAGTCCATACAAAGAAAAATTGAAGTATCACGGAAGTTGTTTAGCCCTTGTAACTTGGAAACTACAACATCTGTAACAGTCAATCAAGAGAACCAAAGCACACACGAACACTCCGCTTCAACATCTTTAGCAGAGTCTTTAGTTCAACAAAAAGAAATGCAAAAGGGATTGAGCTTCAACAATAATACGAATTGTACAATAAATATTACTATTAATAATAACGGTTCTGTCCAAAATTAATTTTCTTATAATTACCTACTTGTATTTTTTTTGTTAATTTGAGTTGTATGTACTTACATTTTTACTGTTTTAAAAATAAAAATCAATATTCCCGATTTTCTTAATAATTTTTTGCGATATTTTTTGTTTATGTTGATTTCAGGTACCTAAGTATAATAAAAAATATCGTTCATTACTCGTCCAGAAATGGATTTTCCGTTCTTGCATGACTTCCCGTGTGAGGCTGCGCCTCACACGAGAATTTGTCACGCGCGCACGGAAAAATCCTCATTTCTGTATTGGTAATGAAATATACTATTCGTCAACAGTTGAATTTTATACAGGGTGGTCCTTAAGTAATTGTACATAAAAGTACAGTACAATGTTCACTTCAAAATATTGCGATTTAAACCAACTAGCTTCAATAAAATGTTGATATCAAGAGATACAGGGTGTTGAACATGAAATTTTAATTTTTGTTTTTTACAATAAGTTTAACGCTTTTTTACGTATATGCATAAAAATTTGAAGTTGGTGGTTTTTCGATATAAGGAATCATAATTTTGTACCTATTTCGATGTATTTTGTGGAGGGCGCCACATAGGCCACGTATGCGGCATAAATGTACTCAAAACTTGTTTTCCTTTTTTAGCGCTTGGGCAAGGATTCGATGGCTTGGGAAGGAATTATTTTATTTTAAGTGGACTGTATTTCTTTTTTTTACTTCCCTCCTTTGCTCTCAGGTCCCTCGCAGAAAACATTCGTTGTTATAAACTTTATTGTTGAAGTACGATGGGTAATTAAATGCTTTTTTCCGAATTTACGATTATATTGATAATTCGTATATAAAAATAACAATGACATCTCTTCATAACAACGGTTGCTAAGTACATTCATTCCTTTTTTATATAGATATATAGAGAAACTTTTAGATATTCAGTCATCAATGATAATTTACTCAGAAATAAATAATGTTATTAACGAAGAAAATGCACAATTTATTTAGCCAAGCAAGTCTGTCAAGAATTATCTTGAATACTTAACAGCGCTACTTTTGTAAAAAATAATTAAAGCCACATCATTACAACAAAAAAAAGTATATATCTGTTAGTATCCCCAAATCTTAACGGTTTTAGAGATAATCACATTGTAGTGATCAACTACATGATTATTATTTAATGAAATTACGTTCGAAAAATGTAGTGTGTTACATTTTTTTTTAGTGTCAAGATGAACAGTATTAGGGTATAGTAGCAGTTAACATGAAAAATATGTATGGTACTTTTAATATTTAAAAATAATAATGATCGTACACACAACTACATATTTCGAACGTAATTTCATTAAATAATAATCGTGTAGTTAATCACTACAATCTCTAAAACCGTTAAGATTTGGGAATACTAACAGATATAACTTTTTGTTGTTGTAATGATGTGGCTTTAATATTTTTTTACAAAAGTAGTGCTAATGTGAAAGGCAAAAAAGTTTTGCGTACATTTTTATGCCGCATACGTGGTCTATGTGGCGCCTTCTACAAAATGCATCGAAATACGTACAAAATTATGATTTCTCATATCAAAAAAACCTCCAACTTCAAATTTTTGTGCATATACGTCGAAAAGCGTTAAAGTTATTGTAAGAAACGAGAATTAAAATTTTATGTTAAACTCCGTGTATCTCTCTTAATATCAAAATTTTATGAAGGCTAGTTGATTTGAATCGCAATATTTTGAAGTGAAGATTGAACTGTACTATTATGTACAGTTACTTAAGGACCACCCTGTATAAAATTCAAAACAAACCCTGAAGATAATTTTATCCTAACACAGGAAAGATTCAAGTTTTGCATATCCAATAAAGGATCATTTAAAATCATGATCGAACAAAAAGAATGGAGGCTGACACAACGGCACCTCCATACAAAGAGTTTACTGAGCAAGGTGGACATGTGGACAAACAACTCTCAACTAGGCTATAGAAACGGGATAAAACTTATTTGAAAACAGTTACCAATCTGGTGACTGAACACTGTTCCTCGAGGAAATATATGCACAAACTGGACAAAGTTAGTGAACCTACGTGCCGAAAATGTGAACTCTATGATGAAACATACTCACATACTCTGCTTCTGTAGGAACTTACAAGGACTCAGACAGAAACACTTGGAGAGCAAATAATACAACCATTACAACTACTGACAATCGCTCCTGTCGAACTACTGGCCTATATAGAACACATAGAAGACACGAAACTTCTGGAATGGTAGTAGATAACATGGGAAATTGTACAAAGATTTAGTTCAAATGCCTGGGTTTTTGAGCACAACCCAAACGTATAAATGAAATAAAATCAATCAGTATCCGATGCTACTGTTTTTCGGGATCTTGAAGGTCCAATCGAGAGAGAGAGATGCCGTGTGTCTTTTGCAGTATAGTCGACTGAAAAACGGAGAAAAAGTCGCTTCCTTCTCGATTTTTTTTTAGGTACAACCACATGTGGTCTTCACAAAATGATAGAGTAGGTCCAGGGCCACCTGAAATCGGCAATTACAACATTTTTGGCCAACAATTTTTATTGCGAAATTTGTAAAAACTCTGTCAAAATTATGTTTCATTACCTTTTCACACATACCTCGCGATATCTCCGGAACTAAACAATTTTCAACATTTTTTTTTATCGGCAGAAAAAACATAAGCTAAGATTACTGCGTTATAGTTATAGTTTCATAATTATATATAAAACCTAGTTTTTTTGTAAATTTAGAGAAAACTGTAATCTTTACTTTTTTGCAGCACTATTTTCAGTGATCGAGAAACTTTATAATTTTCCAAAATTTCACTAAACTATCTACGTACCAAATGAAGCTAAAGCTTCAAGGAAGTTTTTGAAACAAGAATCACTATTCTAAGTATCATAATTTTTGAACAATAAATACGCAAACTTGAAAGTTTCTGCAGCCGCGTTTAATTATTGTGCTTTCTAACGAGCAGACATCTCTCTGCTTCCCGCATAATGTATAATGCGAGTTGTCTATTTCTGAAAAATTTGGCCGATAACTTGATTCAGTTGCTAACAGTCTTTGTTTTAACTGCGATTAGGTAGATATTATTTTGGATGTGTGTGTGTCTTATATTGAAAATTTTTTGTGTAAACGATGGAGCGTTTATTTTGTGGTCAGACTTTGCAAGAAAAAGACAAACTTGTGATACAAAATCCGAGATTGAGAGGATTGAATACAATTATATGTGCTGCAGAAAAAAGGAAAGACACTTGTGCTCAAAAGATTTGCATCAAAAGGAAGACATTCTAGGAGGGAAGGTTAAAGTAAAATTTCATAAAACTTGCAGACAAACATTTATTAGTCCACAAAATATTGGATATGTTTCTCAAAGCAGTGAAACCGGAAACGCTTCATCGTCTCGGACAAGATATCCTAAAGACGGATTTAATATTCGGCAAATGTGTCTAATATGTAACAGATCTGGAAAGGAAGGCCAACAGCGCTTAACATATGTGCAGACAGATTATACAAAGATATTGATGATTTTAAAGACCTAGAAAATCTTCCCTTTTTATCACAAGATAAAGCATTGGAAGTTAGTACAAAATATATACTTCATTTGTATAGGAACAAAAACAAAAATATTTCTTCCTTGAATCATTTACGATGGTACCTGACAACGGACTCAAATCGCACATCTTCTGAGTTGCCTCCCACTGATCATGCTTTTGAACAACATTTGAAAAGGTAATAAATACTTTCCTGAGTCGCCCATGCTTATTTAATAAGAAATTATCTACAATAAGCTTTAATATGTAGATATCTATTATTATTTTAGGTGTCTGTATCAATTAAACATTTGGTACAATAGCCACATTCAAAATATGCCAAGAACCAGTGCCCGATGATGTGAGAACAATTTTGTCTATAGGATGTTCAGACAAAAATGTAGCTACACGGCCGCGGCCGGTGCGGTTGTCCATGGAGGTGCGGAACCTCAAGTAACTGCTTGAAAACTATGATACTTAGAATAGTGATTCTTGTTTCAAAAACTTCCTTGGAGCTTTAGCTATATTTAGTACGCATATATTTTAGTGAAATTTTGGAAAATAAAAAAGTTTCTCGATCACTGAAAATAGTGCTGCAAAAAAAGTAGGGATTACAGCTTTCTCTAATTTTACCAAAAAACTAGGTTTTATATACTAATGAAACTAACGCAGTAATATTCGCTTATGTTTTTTCTGCCGATTAAAAGAAAAAAGTTGAAAATATCTTGTTTAGTTCCGGAGATATCGCAAGGTATGTGTGAAAAGGTAATGAAGCATAATTTTGACAGATTTTTGACAAATTTCGCAATAAAAAGTGTTGGCCCTATTAAAAATTGTTGTAATTGTCGATTTCAGATGGCCATGGACCAACTCTATCATTTTGTGACGATCACATGTGGTTGTACCTTCAAAAAAAAAATGGAAACCTTTTTGCCCTTTTTTCAGTCCACTAGTAGGTAGAGCAATCACAAACGGTTGGAAACTGGACGACTCACGCGCAGTGAATAAAAATCGTTTAAGAGAGACTCTGCGCATGAGTCGTTCAGTTAACAAACGTTTGTGATCACTCTACGAACAAACCTAGTTTGAAGGTACGATAGGAGATATTCGTATACAGACTGGACTGTCTTTGCAGTAAACTATTCAATTACTATTACGGGATATATATGGAAAAGAAAATGTCGCAAATGTGTTGTGTGCTGTAAAAATTGTATCGGATCTTTTCAAGAACGTATCAATTACGCATCCTTGCTATGTTCCATGTTCCATTGAGTTATTTCTTATATCTCTATACAAGAGTGCGTTTATATTAGGTACACAATTAAATTCGCAAATTGCGACATGAAAATTGAAAAAATCTTATACCTAATACAAAATTTGTAATTGTTGCATCTTGTTTTGTTTCATAAGTTTGGTTTGGGATTCCATATTTTTACTAAATGCAATTATTCGACATTTTGATATAATCTGCAACGATTATAAATAGTTCATGTTTTCTATTTTCATATTGTGAAGTATGCATGTGGATTTATTTTTTAGTCTAGTCAAAGTACACATAAAACCTCACAAAAAATACAAAAAACTTGAAAATTCAAAATTAGGTATTTAAAAGGGTGTTGAAGACAGAACGCCCATGCACTTTTGTAGAGCATAGCTGTAGATAAATGGAATGCATCGACGATGCCTTGATGTTTGATATATTTGACAGTCGTTGTCAAATCTCGAAGAAAACCTTTTTTGAGTAGATATTAAGTTTACATTGTAGCAATAATTATACAATAAATATCTACAATTTCATACAGTCCACTAAAATCGTAAAAGTCCTGTGCCGAACATGCTGGTCCAGATCAAGCCGGATATAGAGCAGTTTCAATAGATAATATAGATCGGAGTCCGCGAGCAGGGCCAAGCAGCCGCTTCAAGAATTTTCAAACTGCCAAGTGTCAAATTCATGGTTCATTCCAATAACGAACGTCAATATTAAAATCCAGTATTGTTAATAGT